>OZ038389.1:68228157-68293218 GCA_964036045.1 Eutreptiella sp. 'Long Island Sound 2002' | reverse complement strand
CCCTACCCCTAACCCTAACCCTAACCCTAACCCTACCCCTAACCCTACCCCTAACCCTAACCCTAACCCTAACCCTAACCCACCCCTACCCTAACCCTAACCCTACCCTAACCCTACACCCTAACCCAACCCCTAACCCTAACCCTAACCCTAACCCTAACCTACCCTACCCTAACCTACCCTACCCTAACCTAACCCTAACCCTAACCCTAACCCTAACCCTAACCCTAACCCTAACCCTAACCCTAACCCTAACCCTAACCCTAACCCTAACCCTAACCCTAACCCTAACCCTAACCCTAACCCTAACCCTAACCCTAACCCTAACCCTAACCCTAACCCTAACCCTAACCCTAACCCTAACCCTAACCCTAACCCTAACCCTAACCCTAACCTAACCCTAACCCTAACCCTAACCCTAACCCTAACCCTAACCCTAACCCTAACCCTAACCCTAACCCTAACCCTAACCCTAACCCTAACCCTAACCCTAACCCTAACCCTAACCCTAACCCTAACCCTAACCCTAACCCTAACCCTAACCCTAACCCTAACCCTAACCCTAACCCTAACCCTAACCCTAACCCTAACCCTAACCCTAACCCTAACCCTAACCCTAACCCTAACCCTAACCCTAACCCTAACCCTAACCCTAACCCTAACCCTAACCCTAACCCTAACCCTAACCCTAACCCTAACCCTAACCCTAACCCTAACCCTAACCCTAACCCTAACCCTAACCCTAACCCTAACCCTAACCCTAACCCTAACCCTAACCCTAACCCTAACCCTAACCCTAACCCTAACCCTAACCCTAACCCTAACCCTAACCCTAACCCTAACCCTAACCCTAACCCTAACCCTAACCCTAACCCTAACCCTAACCCTAACCCTAACCCTAACCCTAACCCTAACCCTAACCCTAACCCTAACCCTAACCCTAACCCTAACCCTAACCCTAACCCTAACCCTAACCCTAACCCTAACCCTAACCCTAACCCTAACCCTAACCCTAACCCTAACCCTAACCCTAACCCTAACCCTAACCCTAACCCTAACCCTAACCCTAACCCTAACCCTAACCCTAACCCTAACCCTAACCCTAACCCTAACCCTAACCCTAACCCTAACCCTAACCCTAACCCTAACCCTAACCCTAACCCTAACCCTAACCCTAACCCTAACCCTAACCCTAACCCTAACCCTAACCCTAACCCTAACCCTAACCCTAACCCTAACCCTAACCCTAACCCTAACCCTAACCCTAACCCTAACCCTAACCCTAACCCTAACCCTAACCCTAACCCTAACCCTAACCCTAACCCTAACCCTAACCCTAACCCTAACCCTAACCCTAACCCTAACCCTAACCCTAACCCTAACCCTAACCCTAACCCTAACCCTAACCCTAACCCTAACCCTAACCCTAACCCTAACCCTAACCCTAACCCTAACCCTAACCCTAACCCTAACCCTAACCCTAACCCTAACCCTAACCCTAACCCTAACCCTAACCCTAACCCTAACCCTAACCCTAACCCTAACCCTAACCCTAACCCTAACCCTAACCCTAACCCTAACCCTAACCCTAACCCTAACCCTAACCCTAACCCTAACCCTAACCCTAACCCTAACCCTAACCCTAACCCTAACCCTAACCCTAACCCTAACCCTAACCCTAACCCTAACCCTAACCCTAACCCTAACCCTAACCCTAACCCTAACCCTAACCCTAACCCTAACCCTAACCCTAACCCTAACCCTAACCCTAACCCTAACCCTAACCCTAACCCTAACCCTAACCCTAACCCTAACCCTAACCCTAACCCTAACCCTAACCCTAACCCTAACCCTAACCCTAACCCTAACCCTAACCCTAACCCTAACCCTAACCCTAACCCTAACCCTAACCCTAACCCTAACCCTAACCCTAACCCTAACCCTAACCCTAACCCTAACCCTAACCCTAACCCTAACCCTAACCCTAACCCTAACCCTAACCCTAACCCTAACCCTAACCCTAACCCTAACCCTAACCCTAACCCTAACCCTAACCCTAACCCTAACCCTAACCCTAACCCTAACCCTAACCCTAACCCTAACCCTAACCCTAACCCTAACCCTAACCCTAACCCTAACCCTAACCCTAACCCTAACCCTAACCCTAACCCTAACCCTAACCCTAACCCTAACCCTAACCCTAACCCTAACCCTAACCCTAACCCTAACCCTAACCCTAACCCTAACCCTAACCCTAACCCTAACCCTAACCCTAACCCTAACCCTAACCCTAACCCTAACCCTAACCCTAACCCTAACCCTAACCCTAACCCTAACCCTAACCCTAACCCTAACCCTAACCCTAACCCTAACCCTAACCCTAACCCTAACCCTAACCCTAACCCTAACCCTAACCCTAACCCTAACCCTAACCCTAACCCTAACCCTAACCCTAACCCTAACCCTAACCCTAACCCTAACCCTAACCCTAACCCTAACCCTAACCCTAACCCTAACCCTAACCCTAACCCTAACCCTAACCCTAACCCTAACCCTAACCCTAACCCTAACCCTAACCCTAACCCTAACCCTAACCCTAACCCTAACCCTAACCCTAACCCTAACCCTAACCCTAACCCTAACCCTAACCCTAACCCTAACCCTAACCCTAACCCTAACCCTAACCCTAACCCTAACCCTAACCCTAACCCTAACCCTAACCCTAACCCTAACCCTAACCCTAACCCTAACCCTAACCCTAACCCTAACCCTAACCCTAACCCTAACCCTAACCCTAACCCTAACCCTAACCCTAACCCTAACCCTAACCCTAACCCTAACCCTAACCCTAACCCTAACCCTAACCCTAACCCTAACCCTAACCCTAACCCTAACCCTAACCCTAACCCTAACCCTAACCCTAACCCTAACCCTAACCCTAACCCTAACCCTAACCCTAACCCTAACCCTAACCCTAACCCTAACCCTAACCCTAACCCTAACCCTAACCCTAACCCTAACCCTAACCCTAACCCTAACCCTAACCCTAACCCTAACCCTAACCCTAACCCTAACCCTAACCCTAACCCTAACCCTAACCCTAACCCTAACCCTAACCCTAACCCTAACCCTAACCCTAACCCTAACCCTAACCCTAACCCTAACCCTAACCCTAACCCTAACCCTAACCCTAACCCTAACCCTAACCCTAACCCTAACCCTAACCCTAACCCTAACCCTAACCCTAACCCTAACCCTAACCCTAACCCTAACCCTAACCCTAACCCTAACCCTAACCCTAACCCTAACCCTAACCCTAACCCTAACCCTAACCCTAACCCTAACCCTAACCCTAACCCTAACCCTAACCCTAACCCTAACCCTAACCCTAACCCTAACCCTAACCCTAACCCTAACCCTAACCCTAACCCTAACCCTAACCCTAACCCTAACCCTAACCCTAACCCTAACCCTAACCCTAACCCTAACCCTAACCCTAACCCTAACCCTAACCCTAACCCTAACCCTAACCCTAACCCTAACCCTAACCCTAACCCTAACCCTAACCCTAACCCTAACCCTAACCCTAACCCTAACCCTAACCCTAACCCTAACCCTAACCCTAACCCTAACCCTAACCCTAACCCTAACCCTAACCCTAACCCTAACCCTAACCCTAACCCTAACCCTAACCCTAACCCTAACCCTAACCCTAACCCTAACCCTAACCCTAACCCTAACCCTAACCCTAACCCTAACCCTAACCCTAACCCTAACCCTAACCCTAACCCTAACCCTAACCCTAACCCTAACCCTAACCCTAACCCTAACCCTAACCCTAACCCTAACCCTAACCCTAACCCTAACCCTAACCCTAACCCTAACCCTAACCCTAACCCTAACCCTAACCCTAACCCTAACCCTAACCCTAACCCTAACCCTAACCCTAACCCTAACCCTAACCCTAACCCTAACCCTAACCCTAACCCTAACCCTAACCCTAACCCTAACCCTAACCCTAACCCTAACCCTAACCCTAACCCTAACCCTAACCCTAACCCTAACCCTAACCCTAACCCTAACCCTAACCCTAACCCTAACCCTAACCCTAACCCTAACCCTAACCCTAACCCTAACCCTAACCCTAACCCTAACCCTAACCCTAACCCTAACCCTAACCCTAACCCTAACCCTAACCCTAACCCTAACCCTAACCCTAACCCTAACCCTAACCCTAACCCTAACCCTAACCCTAACCCTAACCCTAACCCTAACCCTAACCCTAACCCTAACCCTAACCCTAACCCTAACCCTAACCCTAACCCTAACCCTAACCCTAACCCTAACCCTAACCCTAACCCTAACCCTAACCCTAACCCTAACCCTAACCCTAACCCTAACCCTAACCCTAACCCTAACCCTAACCCTAACCCTAACCCTAACCCTAACCCTAACCCTAACCCTAACCCTAACCCTAACCCTAACCCTAACCCTAACCCTAACCCTAACCCTAACCCTAACCCTAACCCTAACCCTAACCCTAACCCTAACCCTAACCCTAACCCTAACCCTAACCCTAACCCTAACCCTAACCCTAACCCTAACCCTAACCCTAACCCTAACCCTAACCCTAACCCTAACCCTAACCCTAACCCTAACCCTAACCCTAACCCTAACCCTAACCCTAACCCTAACCCTAACCCTAACCCTAACCCTAACCCTAACCCTAACCCTAACCCTAACCCTAACCCTAACCCTAACCCTAACCCTAACCCTAACCCTAACCCTAACCCTAACCCTAACCCTAACCCTAACCCTAACCCTAACCCTAACCCTAACCCTAACCCTAACCCTAACCCTAACCCTAACCCTAACCCTAACCCTAACCCTAACCCTAACCCTAACCCTAACCCTAACCCTAACCCTAACCCTAACCCTAACCCTAACCCTAACCCTAACCCTAACCCTAACCCTAACCCTAACCCTAACCCTAACCCTAACCCTAACCCTAACCCTAACCCTAACCCTAACCCTAACCCTAACCCTAACCCTAACCCTAACCCTAACCCTAACCCTAACCCTAACCCTAACCCTAACCCTAACCCTAACCCTAACCCTAACCCTAACCCTAACCCTAACCCTAACCCTAACCCTAACCCTAACCCTAACCAAGTGTGCACTATTGTCGACCAACCTAACATTTTCGGCAAATGTAGGCCGGCTAGCATTGCACACAATGGCATGGTTTGCGCTTGGGCCCTATTGCTCCGATTGCTCAATTAATTTTCGGTTTTACCTTTGCGGTTGGTGCCTCTTTGGGACACATGAAGACGACACGGCACAACCTTGGCGAGCTTTTCAGATATGACAAGCCCATTGGCGTGGGGTGCCACGCGATCAGGCGTTTTCAAGACATGAAAGTTGATGTCACAGACAAGACCATTGGCGCGGGGTTGTCCCTTGCACAACCTCGTACATTCTCCCTTCGTGAAAACGACACCGCACACAACTTTTGAAAGCTTTTCATCATTGGCGCACGTTTGCCACGCACACAACTTTTGTATGCTTTTCATATTTGCAACCAGTCTCTCAGCTCTCTCCTCATGTGTGATCTAATCTCATGACTCCTCCGCTCGTTAGGTTGATCAGTTCAAGGAGTGGAAGGTTTATGTTGGAATCTCATGAAGCGGAGTCAAAACAATGCGGGCCAAACGCCCAAGCCGACTTCAGGGGGACCCGGCAGGCTAACCGCGCAACAATACTTGGATAAATACAGCGTGACGGCGTATTTGAAGGTACGCAAATGCATCGAGTCCACACAGGTTGGGCCGGAATCTTGTTACCTCCTTGCAACGAGGCTTCGCCCACCCCCCGACCCCACAAGAGCCGTGGAACACACAACTCTTGCCGCTTACCCCTCGCCCCCTGCCCCAACCCCTTGGCGCTCTTGGCGGAGGGAGACCTGGTTTATAGACCTGGTCTATAGACAGTCCACCATCCATAGACTTGGTCCAAAGACCAGATTCTATTGGATCTATAGACGAGCTGGATGCATACCGTGGATCCTTTCCAATGAGCGTTCCATTGTCTATGGACCTGGTCTATAGACGGTTGTATGATCTATAGACGTGGTCTATAGACCGTTTCATTGGTCTATAGCCCTAGTTTATAGACCGCTTTGGGCCACCCCCCGCTTGGGTTGGTTTCCCAACGGCTACGTTTTCTAGGGTGTTCATGGCTTTTTTGCACTCCCGGGACCTTCCTCTAGAGACTAGTGTCGCTTTCACGCCCAAGACACCTGTCAATTCGGAGATCTCGAGCCGCTTTGGGCCATCCCCCGCTTGGGTTGGTTTCCCAACGGCTACGTTTTCTAGGGTATTCGTGGCTTTTTTGCACTCCTGGGACCTTCCCCTAGAGACTAGTGTCGCTTTCACGCCCTTCGCTTTAGGGTAAAGATAGGGTTAGGGTTAGAATTTCTCCGAGCTGCATTAATGTCCGGCGCTCGCCAATAAAATCGGGGTAAAAATTGGGTATGTTTTTCGCCACACAAGGAGGCTGCTGGTTATACTTTGCACTGCACCACTGCCTCCTACCACCTTCACGCTGCTTTTCACTTCACAAATGCCTTCGTCTGTATCAGTACATTATTTTCAGCTTAGCCAGATTCAAACCCCGCACCCGCAGGGCGAGTCTGCCACACCAAGCACTACCCTGATAATAGCTTCTGCAACCCACACCGCCACTCCCGGGGGTCTCTCTCCCCCTCTATCCCTCCCTCGGGGTCCCGTTCCCCCTTCCCTTTCCTCTTCCACCCTTGCGGGATGCTCCATTCCATGCTCCAACACCAACCTGCTTAGCCAGATTCAAACCCCGCACCCGCAGGGCGAGTGTGCCACACCAAGCACTACCCTGATAATACCTTCTGCAACCCACACCGCCACTCCCGGGGGTCTCTCTCCCCCCCTATCCCTCCCTCGGGGTCCCGTTCCCCCTTCCCTTTCCTCTTCCACCCTTGCCTGATGCTCCATTCCCCGCTCCAACACCAACCCACTTAGCCAGATTCAAACCCCGCACCCGCAGGGCGAGTCTGCCACACCAAGCACTACCCTGATAATACCTTCTGCAACCCACACCGCCACTCCCGGGGGTCTCTCTCCCCCCCTATCCCTCCCTCGGGGTCCCGTTCCCCCTTCCCTTTCCTCTTCCACCCTTGCGGGATGCTCCATTCCATGCTCCAACACCAACCCACTTAGCCAGATTCAAACCCCGCACCCGCAGGGCGAGTCTGCCACACCAAGCACTACCCTGATAATACCTTCTGCAACCCACACCGCCACTCCCGGGGGTCTCTCTCCCCCCCTATCCCTCCCTCGGGGTCCCGTTGCCCCTTTCCTTTCCTCCTCCACCCTTGCAGGATGCTCCATTCCCCGCCCCAACACCAACCCGCTTAGCCAGATTCAAACCCCGCACCCGCAGGGCGAGTCTGCCACACCAAGCACTACCCTGATAATACCTTCTGCAACGCACGCCGCCACTCCCGAGGGTCTCTCTCCCCCCCTATCCCTCCCTCGGGATCCCGTTCCCCCTTCCCTTTCCTCTTCCACCCTTGCGGGATGCTCCAGTCCCCGCTCCAACACCCACCCGCTTAGCCAGATTCCAACTCCGCACCCGCAGGGCGAGTCTGCCACACCAAGCACTACCCTGATAATACCTTCTGCAACCCACGCCGCCACTCCCGGGGGTCTCTCTCCCCCCCTATCTCTCCCTTGGGGTCCCGTTCCCCCTTCCCTTTCCTCTTCTACCCTTGCGGGATGCTCCATTCCCCGCTCCAACACCAACCCGCTTAGCCAGATTCAAACCCCGCACCCGCAGGGCGAGTCTGCCACACCAAGCACTACCCTAATAACACCTTCTGCAACCCACACCGCCACTCCCGGGGGCCTCTCTCCCCCCCTATCCCTCCCTCGGGGTCCCGTTCCCCCTTCCCTTTCCTCTTCCACCCCTTGCGGTTATACTTTGCACTGCACCACTGCCTCCTACCACCTTCACGCTGCTTTTCACTTCACAAATGCCTTCGTCTGTATCAGTACATCATTTTTCAACCCAACGTAGCTCATCCGGCATGCTCACTTTGTTTTTCCTAGTTTCAGCAAAGTGGTAATAAAAAAAGCAACTTTAGAAGTTTCTTATCAGAATTAAGTAGAAATACTTTCACATTCATGAATAAAACAATCATACCGTCTCATACAATAAGGCAATCGAATATGAAATGAGGTCTATTTCGTGTCTATTGAATGTTTTACCTCTTGGTATGCAAAAAAACGGTGGGCCCCAATGGCATGGTTTAAGTGTTGTCTGATTTTAGGCACGTCACCATAGTCAGTATATGGTTTAGCGACTGTGTTGCTGAAATTTGCCAGCTGTCAATGGAGCCTCATGATTGCAGCCACCCTGGCGTCCAGGCCCAATCAGGCCGTCGCAATGGCAACAGAATGAGGGCCATGTGGCCCTCATTCGGCGCCCTGCGCGACCCGACAGTGTGTTGTTATGGGCGCAAGGCTTTCTTCATCGCTGCTTGCCTGTCCACTGGTCGCGCAGACTACTGACCTTACCGCAGCGGTAAGCTCCTTACCTCTGCAGCTGCCTTGTGAAACGTTTCAGCAATAGCAATCACAACAAAATACTGATGATTCTCCCACTAGCTCAATGACAAAATTTTGCAACTTCAGGTTAGGATCTTCACGGCACCTTCAGGTTAGGATTAGGGTTAGGGTTAGGTTCAGGCTAGGCTAGGGTTAGGACAGGCGGTTGTACAGGCTCAACAGTAGCGTAAACCTCTCTTTAGACAGCGGGTCGCCCTGATTTTTGTCAGGATGCACCTTAAGAGACAGCCTTAAATAGTTTTTACGAATGGTCTTCTCATCCGCCGCCTCCCCCAGTTCCAAAATCTGTCTGTGTGTCGGCGTGTGCTGTGAGTGTCATTTGAGTGTTCGCGCGTGCTGTGACTTTCATGTGAGTGTCGGCGCGTGCTGTGAGTGTCATTACTTTGTTCGCCAAACCACAGCACAGCACACCACACCACCACACCGCACCACACCACAGCACCACACCACACCAATGGTTTCTGATGCACAGGGTGTCAAAGCCGAGATCGCAATGAGAGTGAATGAGAAGATGAGCGAAGTGAGCAACCACTATCATTGACTGGCCGGATTTCAATGCTGTGGAAGGCAGTACTCCGTTGCTATTCTCTCGCGAGTTGACTGTATGCAGAGAACCAAGGTCCCCTGGAAACCAACGAAAGTCCCGTCGCCTCGCAACCACTCGATGTGCGACACACTGGTTAGGGTTAGGGTTAGGGTTAGGGTTAGGGTTAGGGTTAGGGTTAGGCGGATGAGAAGACCATTCGTAAAAACTATTTAAGGCTGTCTCTTAAGGTGCATCCTGACAAAAATCAGGGCGACCCGCTGTCTAAAGAGAGGTTTACGCTACTGTTGAGCCTGTACAACCGCCTGTCCTAACCCTAGCCTAGCCTGAACCTAACCCTAACCCTAATCCTAACCTGAAGGTGCCGTGAAGATCCTAACCTGAAGTTGCAAAATTTTGTCATTGAGCTAGTGGGAGAATCATCAGTATTTTGTTGTGATTGCTATTGCTGAAACGTTTCACAAGGCAGCTGCAGAGGTAAGGAGCTTACCGCTGCGGTAAGGTCAGTAGTCTGCGCGACCAGTGGACAGGCAAGCAGCGATGAAGAAAGCCTTGCGCCCATAACAACACACTGTCGGGTCGCGCAGGGCGCCGAATGAGGGCCACATGGCCCTCATTCTGTTGCCATTGCGACGGCCTGATTGGGCCTGGACGCCAGGGTGGCTGCAATCATGAGGCTCCATTGACAGCTGGCAAATTTCAGCAACACAGTCGCTAAACCATATACTGACTATGGTGACGTGCCTAAAATCAGACAACACTTAAACCATGCCATTGGGGCCCACCGTTTTTTTGCATACCAAGAGGTAAAACATTCAATAGACACGAAATAGACCTCATTTCATATTCGATTGCCTTATTGTATGAGACGGTATGATTGTTTTATTCATGAATGTGAAAGTATTTCTACTTAATTCTGATAAGAAACTTCTAAAGTTGCTTTTTTTATTACCACTTTGCTGAAACTAGGAAAAACAAAGTGAGCATGCCGGATGAGCTACGTTGGGTTGAAAAATGATGTACTGATACAGACGAAGGCATTTGTGAAGTGAAAAGCAGCGTGAAGGTGGTAGGAGGCAGTGGTGCAGTGCAAAGTATAACCGCAAGGGGTGGAAGAGGAAAGGGAAGGGGGAACGGGACCCCGAGGGAGGGATAGGGGGGGAGAGAGGCCCCCGGGAGTGGCGGTGTGGGTTGCAGAAGGTGTTATTAGGGTAGTGCTTGGTGTGGCAGACTCGCCCTGCGGGTGCGGGGTTTGAATCTGGCTAAGCGGGTTGGTGTTGGAGCGGGGAATGGAGCATCCCGCAAGGGTAGAAGAGGAAAGGGAAGGGGGAACGGGACCCCAAGGGAGAGATAGGGGGGGAGAGAGACCCCCGGGAGTGGCGGCGTGGGTTGCAGAAGGTATTATCAGGGTAGTGCTTGGTGTGGCAGACTCGCCCTGCGGGTGCGGAGTTGGAATCTGGCTAAGCGGGTGGGTGTTGGAGCGGGGACTGGAGCATCCCGCAAGGGTGGAAGAGGAAAGGGAAGGGGGAACGGGATCCCGAGGGAGGGATAGGGGGGGAGAGAGACCCTCGGGAGTGGCGGCGTGCGTTGCAGAAGGTATTATCAGGGTAGTGCTTGGTGTGGCAGACTCGCCCTGCGGGTGCGGGGTTTGAATCTGGCTAAGCGGGTTGGTGTTGGGGCGGGGAATGGAGCATCCTGCAAGGGTGGAGGAGGAAAGGAAAGGGGCAACGGGACCCCGAGGGAGGGATAGGGGGGGAGAGAGACCCCCGGGAGTGGCGGTGTGGGTTGCAGAAGGTATTATCAGGGTAGTGCTTGGTGTGGCAGACTCGCCCTGCGGGTGCGGGGTTTGAATCTGGCTAAGTGGGTTGGTGTTGGAGCATGGAATGGAGCATCCCGCAAGGGTGGAAGAGGAAAGGGAAGGGGGAACGGGACCCCGAGGGAGGGATAGGGGGGGAGAGAGACCCCCGGGAGTGGCGGTGTGGGTTGCAGAAGGTATTATCAGGGTAGTGCTTGGTGTGGCAGACTCGCCCTGCGGGTGCGGGGTTTGAATCTGGCTAAGTGGGTTGGTGTTGGAGCGGGGAATGGAGCATCAGGCAAGGGTGGAAGAGGAAAGGGAAGGGGGAACGGGACCCCGAGGGAGGGATAGGGGGGGAGAGAGACCCCCGGGAGTGGCGGTGTGGGTTGCAGAAGGTATTATCAGGGTAGTGCTTGGTGTGGCACACTCGCCCTGCGGGTGCGGGGTTTGAATCTGGCTAAGCAGGTTGGTGTTGGAGCATGGAATGGAGCATCCCGCAAGGGTGGAAGAGGAAAGGGAAGGGGGAACGGGACCCCGAGGGAGGGATAGGGGGGGAGAGAGACCCCCGGGAGTGGCGGTGTGGGTTGCAGAAGCTATTATCAGGGTAGTGCTTGGTGTGGCAGACTCGCCCTGCGGGTGCGGGGTTTGAATCTGGCTAAGCTGAAAATAATGTACTGATACAGACGAAGGCATTTGTGAAGTGAAAAGCAGCGTGAAGGTGGTAGGAGGCAGTGGTGCAGTGCAAAGTATAACCAGCAGCCTCCTTGTGTGGCGAAAAACATACCCAATTTTTACCCCGATTTTATTGGCGAGCGCCGGACATTAATGCAGCTCGGAGAAATTCTAACCCTAACCCTATCTTTACCCTAAAGCGAAGGGCGTGAAAGCGACACTAGTCTCTAGGGGAAGGTCCCAGGAGTGCAAAAAAGCCACGAATACCCTAGAAAACGTAGCCGTTGGGAAACCAACCCAAGCGGGGGATGGCCCAAAGCGGCTCGAGATCTCCGAATTGACAGGTGTCTTGGGCGTGAAAGCGACACTAGTCTCTAGAGGAAGGTCCCGGGAGTGCAAAAAAGCCATGAACACCCTAGAAAACGTAGCCGTTGGGAAACCAACCCAAGCGGGGGGTGGCCCAAAGCGGTCTATAAACTAGGGCTATAGACCAATGAAACGGTCTATAGACCACGTCTATAGATCATACAACCGTCTATAGACCAGGTCCATAGACAATGGAACGCTCATTGGAAAGGATCCACGGTATGCATCCAGCTCGTCTATAGATCCAATAGAATCTGGTCTTTGGACCAAGTCTATGGATGGTGGACTGTCTATAGACCAGGTCTATAAACCAGGTCTCCCTCCGCCAAGAGCGCCAAGGGGTTGGGGCAGGGGGCGAGGGGTAAGCGGCAAGAGTTGTGTGTTCCACGGCTCTTGTGGGGTCGGGGGGTGGGCGAAGCCTCGTTGCAAGGAGGTAACAAGATTCCGGCCCAACCTGTGTGGACTCGATGCATTTGCGTACCTTCAAATACGCCGTCACGCTGTATTTATCCAAGTATTGTTGCGCGGTTAGCCTGCCGGGTCCCCCTGAAGTCGGCTTGGGCGTTTGGCCCGCATTGTTTTGACTCCGCTTCATGAGATTCCAACATAAACCTTCCACTCCTTGAACTGATCAACCTAACGAGCGGAGGAGTCATGAGATTAGATCACACATGAGGAGAGAGCTGAGAGACTGGTTGCAAATATGAAAAGCATACAAAAGTTGTGTGCGTGGCAAACGTGCGCCAATGATGAAAAGCTTTCAAAAGTTGTGTGCGGTGTCGTTTTCACGAAGGGAGAATGTACGAGGTTGTGCAAGGGACAACCCCGCGCCAATGGTCTTGTCTGTGACATCAACTTTCATGTCTTGAAAACGCCTGATCGCGTGGCACCCCACGCCAATGGGCTTGTCATATCTGAAAAGCTCGCCAAGGTTGTGCCGTGTCGTCTTCATGTGTCCCAAAGAGGCACCAACCGCAAAGGTAAAACCGAAAATTAATTGAGCAATCGGAGCAATAGGGCCCAAGCGCAAACCATGCCATTGTGTGCAATGCTAGCCGGCCTACATTTGCCGAAAATGTTAGGTTGGTCGACAATAGTGCACACTTGGTTAGGGTTAGGGTTAGGGTTAGGGTTAGGGTTAGGGTTAGGGTTAGGGTTAGGTTGGTGTTAGGTTGGTCGACAATAGTGCACACGACGACCTCTTGGGCATCACAAAGCACAGGCGTGTGGCAAAAAAGTGAAAGATCCAATGAAAAGATAATGATATTAGATGTTGATTCCACTAACGAGGAGCATTGTGGTATGGTAGCCACTAGCTACGGTGAGCAATTGTTGACTCGTGTGTTCACTTGTGTGTGTGGATATTCACCTAGGGCGCATGGCTCAACTGCGATTCGAGGATCCGGTGGACTAGGCCGCTACATTTCACCGGCAGGGGAGCTCCATCAACTCGGTTGCGGCTCGTTTGCGTGTTGCCTTCGCGCCCTGGTGGGTGTCGTTCTTTCAGCATTGTGCAATTGTTGAGGGTGTGGAGGGTCGTGGAGGGTATTTGAAAAATTGGCGAGGGTTGTAGGAGGGTGCGAAAAATTACGGATAGGTGCGAGGGTCTTTGCGTTCTTGAGTTTTTCGAGGGTTGGTTCGGCGTCGTCGATTGAGAAAAATTGGACCATTCATATATTCCCTCAAGGAGCTAGGGTTGTT
Organism: Eutreptiella sp. 'Long Island Sound 2002'; assembly: GCA_964036045.1. NCBI lineage: Eukaryota > Euglenozoa > Euglenophyceae > Eutreptiales > Eutreptiaceae > Eutreptiella > Eutreptiella sp. 'Long Island Sound 2002'. Next base: position 68,279,477 of record OZ038389.1, on the reverse strand, counting down.
GAGATTCCTCGTTCAGCAAATTTTTGAAATCCTTTTTAGCCTTTGGGTACAGGCCTATGCGGGTTACACAGAAGGATTTCCCCAAGGTATGTGGCATTGTAGAGGCATGTGCACATTTGCAATCTCTAAGATTCTTGTCCAGGAGGGGGGCGGGATGGTCTCAGCACACTCAGAGGGAGATCTAGCTCCTAAGAAGGTGCCATGGCGGCCATGTGCGAAAAACATGAGCTTCAATGAGACCTTTGTTCTGCACCATGGAAGTTTTTGGATACAGCTTGCAATACACAGCACTGCGCACAAGACACAACACATTGCTCACAGCACGACATGGTGCAAAGAATACAAAACAGAACTCCCAGAAAAGCTGACTAGAAGCCCAAAAAACAAGCTGTCCCCAAGACAACACTCTGCATACAGCGTATCACTGTGCACATCGATCGGCAACGTCACCGAATGCAACAGATTGGAAAAAACATCACATGGCACAAATCATTGTCCGCGTCCGAACGGGCCAGCAACGAACAGATCCGGCCGTTAAGCGCCGCACATGGGGCACAATCAGACAAAGATACCCTGCAAACGGGGAACCAGGGCCCAAGTAAGCAAGAAGCACACACAAATGGGCCGACAAAATGTGACCGCGGCCTCAACTGCGCGCATGCCCCCCCCCCCACCCCACCCCATTGTGTCCTGCGCAGGAGGGACATGGACAAACCCTACCCCCCTAGGGGGGAGGGGCGGAAGGGGCGGGGCAGCGCATGCCGCGATACCCCCAGGGAAGGAAGGGCAGGGTGTTACGCAAAGGGGAGGGACATGTGTGCTGATGTGTGCGGACTAAATCATGGGTGCTGAGCAGGTGCCTATGATCCGGATTCAAGGTGGGAAGGACTTTGGTTTTGGAAGGGGATTGGCCCATTGGCCTCCACAAAGTGGCGCTGAAAGCACCAAGTCTGCCTAGACAGTAGCAAGTATATACCGAAAAAAAATAGATACTCAGAAAGTGTACCTCTGTGTAGCGTGTGCGTGGCATAACGTCCTCGTGGCTGCACCCCAATGCGAACACATGTTGGCAGGGGCCCCCCACCGCTTGTTAGGACCCCCCTCCCCCATAGCTCGACGCCACCGTCTCGGATTCGCAAAATGAGTGACGTTTTAAACTCAGCGACCCCGATATAGGGGGGGGTTACGGTGTCAATAGCTCATTTTAGGATATGGGTGACTATTACCGACTCGGTAGGCTCTGCCCGTTCCTCACCACGAATGGGGATACCCCTTTTGGGGTGGTGTTAGAGCGGGACCCCCTGGGGACCTACATGGGTAAACTAGTACCCCCCCCCCCCTATTTGGATGTCGCTGAATCCGAATATCAACTCAGATTTGGCGGTTGGGGCGGTTATTACCGAGTTTTTGGTCGCGCGCGCGCTCCATTCGGACCCCCTCATGTCTCGACGCCACTGTCTCAGATTCGGAAAGAAAATGCATTTTCGGTATCAGCGACCTCGAAATAGGGGGGGTACAAAGATTTTCACGTCGATTTGGTACAATTTGCTATTTTTAGTACTTTCGGAGAGACTGTATACTCGGTAGGATCTGCCTGTCTAGGAACGGGCAGATCCTACCGAGTCACCCATATCCTGAAATGAGCTCAAGACGGCGCAGGCGGTGGGTGGGCGTGGAAGGGGGCCGCCGGGAGCATGGCGGCACGCAGTGGCACATGCGCCATGTGTGCAGCAGGTTGGGAGGGAGGGGAGGAAGCTGATTGGAGGGGGGACGTGTGGTGCACCGCGGGGGGGTGCCGGAAAAGGGGCAATAAAAAAGCGTACAGCACCCAGCACCCATATTCGATTGCCTTATTGTATTAGACGGTATGCATGTTTTATTCATGAATGTGAAAGTATTTCTACTTAATTCTGATAAGAAACTTCTAAAGTTGCTTTTTTTATTACCACTTTGCTGACACTAGGAAAAACAAAGTGAGCATGCCGGATGAGCTACGTTGGGTTGAAAAATGATGTACTGATACAGACGAAGGCATTTGTGAAGTGAAAAGCAGGGTGAAGGTGGTAGGAGGCAGTGGTGCAGTGCAAAGTATAACCAGCAGCCTCCTTGTGTGGCGAAAAACATACCCAATTTTTACCCCGATTTTATTGGCGAGTGCCGGACATTAATGCAGCTCGGAGAAGTTCTAACCCTAACCCTATCTGTACCCTAAAGCGAAGGGCGTGAAAGCGACACTAGTCTCTAGAGGAAGGTCCCAGGAGTGCAAAAAAGCCACGAACACCCTAGAAAACGTAGCCGTTGGGAAACCAACCCAAGCGGGGGATGGCCCAAAGCGGCTCTAGATCTCCGAATTGACAGGTGTCTTGGGCGTGAAAGCGACACTAGTCTCTAGAGGAAGGTCCCGGGAGTGCAAAAAAGCCATGAACACCCTAGAAAACGCAGCCGTTGGGAAACCAACCCAAGCGGGGGGTGGCCCAAAGCAGTCTATAAACTAGGGCTATAGACCAATGAAACGGTCTATAGACCACGTCTATAGATCATACAACCGTCTATAGACCAGGTCCATAGACAATGGAACGCTCATTGGAAAGGATCCACGGTATGCATCCAGCTCGTCTATAGATCCAATAGAATCTGGTCTTTGGACCAAGTCTATGGATGGTGGACTGTCTATAGACCAGGTCTATAAACCAGGTCTCCCTCCGCCAAGAGCGCCAAGGGGTTGGGGCAGGGGGCGAGGGGTAAGCGGCAAGAGTTGTGTGTTCCACGGCTCTTGTGGGGGTGGGGGGTGGGCGAAGCCTCGTTGCAAGGAGGTAACAAGATACCGGCCCAACCTGTGTGGACTCGATGCATTTGCGTACCTTCAAATACGCCGTCACGCTGTATTTATCCAAGTATTGTTGCGCGGTTAGCCTGCCGGGTCCCCCTGAAGTCGGCTTGGGCGTTTGGCCCGCATTGTTTTGACTCCGCTTCATGAGATTCCAACATAAACCTTCCACTCCTTGAACTGATCAACCTAACGAGCGGAGGAGTTATGAGATTAGATCACACATGAGGAGAGAGCTGAGAGACTGGTTGCAAAGATGAAAAGCATACAAAAGTTGTGTGCGTGGCAACCGTGCGCCAATGATGAAAAGCTTTCAAAAGTTGTGTGCAGTGTCGTTTTCAGGAAGGGAGAATGTACGAGGTTGTGCAAGGGACAACCCCGCGCCAATGGTCTTGTCTGTGACATCAACTTTCATGTCTTGAAAACGCCTGATCGCGTGGCACCCCACGCCAATGGTCTTGTCATATCTGAAAAGCTCGCCAAGGTTGTGCCGTGTCGTCTTCATGTGTCCCAAAGAGGCACCAACCGCAAAGGTAAAACCGAAAATTAATTGAGCAATCGGAGCAATAGGGCCCAAGCGCAAACCATGCCATTGTGTGCAATGCTAGCCGGCCTACATTTGCCGAAAATGTTAGGTTGGTCGACAATAGTGCACACGACGACCTCTTGGGCATCACAAAGCACAGGCGTGTGGCAAAAAAGTGAAAGATCCAATGAAAAGATAATGATATTAGATGTTGATTCCACTAACGAGGAGCATTGTGGTATGGTAGCCACTAGCTACGGTGAGCAATTGTTGACTCGTGTGTTCACTTGTGTGTGTGGATATTCACCTAGGGCGCATGGCTCAACTGCGATTCGAGGATCCGGTGGACTAGGCCGCTACATTTCACCGGCAGGGGAGCTCCATCAACTCGTTTGCGGCTCGTTTGCGTGTTGCCTTCGCGCCCTGGTGGGTGTCGTTCGTTCAGCATTGTGCAATTGTTGAGGGTGTGGAGGGTCGTGGAGGGTATTTGAAAAATTGGCGAGGGTTGTAGGAGGGTGCGAAAAATTACGGATAGGTGCGAGGGTCTTTGCGTTCTTGAGTTTTTCGAGGGTTGGTTCGGCGTCGTCGATTGAGAAAAATTGGACCATTCATATATTCCCTCAAGGAGCTAGGGATGTTGAGATTCCTCGTTCAGCAAATTTTTGAAATCCTTTTTAGCCTTTGGGTACAGGCCTATGCGGGTTACACAGAAGGATTTCCCCAAGGTATGTGGCATTGTAGAGGCATGTGCACATTTGCAATCTCTAAGATTCTTGTCCAGGAGGGGGGCGGGATGGTCTCAGCACACTCAGAGGGAGATCTAGCTCCTAAGAAGGTGCCATGGCGGCCATGTGCGAAAAACATGAGCTTCAATGAGACCTTTGTTCTGCACCATGGAAGTTTTTGGATACAGCTTGCAATACACAGCACTGCGCACAAGACACAACACATTGCTCACAGCACGACATGGTGCAAAGAATACAAAACAGAACTCCCAGAAAAGCTGACTAGAAGCCCAAAAAACAAAATGTCCCCAAGACAACACTCTCCATACAGCGTATCACTGTGCACATCGATCGGCAACGTCACCGAATGCAACAGATTGGAAAAAACATCACATGGCACAAATCATTGTCCGCGTCCGAACGGGCCAGCAACGAACAGATTCGGCCGTTAAGTGCCGCACATGGGGCACAATCAGACAAAGATACCCTGCAAACGGGGAACCAGGGCCCAAGTAAGCAAGAAGCACACACAAATGGGCCGACAAAATGTGACCGCGGCCTCAACTGCGCGCATGCCCCCCCCCCCCCACCCCACCCCATTGTGTCCTGCGCAGGAGGGACATGGACAAACCCTACCCCCCTAGGGGGGAGGGGCGGAAGGGGCGGGGCAGCGCATGCCGCGATACCCCCAGGGAAGGAAGGGCAGGGTGTTACACAAAGGGGAGGGACATGTGTGCTGATGTGTGCGGACTAAATCATGGGTGCTGAGCAGGTGCCTATGATCCGGATTCAAGGTGGGAAGGACTTTGGTTTTGGAAGGGGATTGGCCCATTGGCTTCCACAAAGTGGCGCTGAAAGCACCAAGGCTGCCTAGACAGGAGCAAGTATATACCGAAAAAAAATAGATACTCAGAAAGTGTACCTCTGTGTAGCGTGTGCGTGGCATAACGTCCTCGTGGCTGCACCCCAATGCGAACACATGTTGGCAGGGGCCCCCCACCGCTTGTTAGGACCCCCCTCCCCCATAGCTCGACGCCACCGTCTCGGATTCGCAAAATGAGTGACGTTTTAAACTCAGCGACCCCGAAATAGGGGGGGGTTACTGTGTCAATAGCTCATTTTAGGATATGGGTGACTATTACCGACTCGGTAGGCTCTGCCTGTTCCTCACCACGAATGGGGATACCCCTTTTGGGGTGGTGTTAGAGCGGGACCCCCTGGGGACCTACATGGGTAAACTAGTACCCCCCCCCCCCCTATTTGGATGTCGCTGAATCCGAATATCAACTCAGATTTGGCGGTTGGGGCAGTTATTACCGAGTTTTTGGTCGCGCGCGCGCTCCATTTGGACCCCCTCATATCTCGACGCCACTGTCTCAGATTTGGAAAAAAATTGCATTTTCGGTATCAGCGACCTCGAAATAGGGGGGGTACAAAGATTTTCACGTCGATTTGGTACAATTTGCTATTTTTAGTACTTTCGGAGAGACTGTATACTCGGTAGGATCTGCCTGTCTAGGAACGGGCAGATCCTACCGAGTCACCCATATCCTGAAATGAGCTCAAGACGGCGCAGGCGGTGGGTGGGCGTGGAAGGGGGGCGCCGGGAGCATGGCGGCACGCAGTGGCACATGCGCCATGTGTGCAGCAGGTTGGGAGGGAGGGGAGGAAGCTGATTGGAGGGGGGACGTGGGGTGCACCGCGGGGGGGTGCCGGAAAAGGGGCAATAAAAAAGCGTACAGCACCCAGCACCCATATTCGATTGCCTTATTGTATTAGACGGTATGCATGTTTCATTCATGAATGTGAAAGTATTTCTACTTAATTCTGATAAGAAACTTCTAAAGTTGCTTTTTTTATTACCACTTTGCTGAAACTAGGAAAAACAAAGTGAGCATGACGGATGAGCTACGTTGGGTTGAAAAATGATGTACTGATACAGACGAAGGCATTTGTGAAGTGAAAAGCAGGGTGAAGGTGGTAGGAGGCAGTGGTGCAGTGCAAAGTATAACCAGCAGCCTCCTTGTGTGGCGAAAAACATACCCAATTTTTACCCCGATTTTATTGGCGAGTGCCGGACATTAATGCAGCTCGGAGAAATTCTAACCCTAACCCTATCTTTACCCTAAAGCGAAGGGCGTGAAAGCGACACTAGTCTCTAGAGGAAGGTCCCAGGAGTGCAAAAAAGCCACGAACACCATAGAAAACGTAGCCGTTGGGAAACCAACCCAAGCGGGGGATGGCCCAAAGCGGCTCTAGATCTCCGAATTGACAGGTGTCTTGGGCGTGAAAGCGACACTAGTCTCTAGAGGAAGGTCCCGGGAGTGCAAAAAAGCCATGAACACCCTAGAAAACGCAGCCGTTGGGAAACCAACCCAAGCGGGGGGTGGCCCAAAGCGGTCTATAAACTAGGGCTATAGACCAATGAAACGGTCTATAGACCACGTCTATAGATCATACAACCGTCTATAGACCAGGTCCATAGACAATGGAACGCTCATTGGAAAGGATCCACGGTATGCATCCAGCTCGTCTATAGATCCAATAGAATCTGGTCTTTGGACCAAGTCTATGGATGGTGGACTGTCTATAGACCAGGTCTATAAACCAGGTCTATAGACCAGGTCTATAGACCATGGAATCGTCTATAGACCAGGTCTATGGATCTTGGAACCATCAATCAAAAACAAAACGAGCTTCAATATTCAACATTTTCTGTGTTTAGACGCCTTCGTCTCATATTTTTGCATTCTGGGACCAAGACCGACCCATTTTACTGAATTTTGGAGCAAGGCCCACCCTTTTCAAGAGTAATTGGAGCAAACCGCACCCGTTTGAAAGGATTTTACTCTTTTGAAATGCTTTTGGACCAAGGCCCACCCATTTCAAAGGACTTTGGAGCAAGGCCCAGCCTTTGAAAAGGTGTTGGGAACAAGGCACACCCATTTGAAGGCTATGGGGCGAGGACCAACCCCTTTTTACCGAATTTTGGAGCAAGGCCCACCCTTTTCAAGAGTAGTTGGAGCAAACCGCACCCGTTTGAAAGGATTTTGCTCTTTTGGAATGCTTTTGGACCAAGGCCCACCCCTTTCAAAGGATCATTTCAGTGTGTGACTTTGGGCATTGTATCAAAAGGGAAAAAACCCTCTTGTCTTTGGATGTTACCCTTTGGTCCTTGGGTTCTACCTTTTGGTCCTAGGGGTTTGGTCCTAGGGCACAGACAGCTGTGCTAGCCAGCTGGGTGCAGTGCACGAGCTTTTGAATGACAATGCATGGTGTGGTTCGGTTAAATCGCCAGGGCAGCAGGGTTCACCCAGATAGCTAGGATCCAGTGAGCGAAAAAAAAACAAAAAAAAAAATTTCCGACGGACAATAGGATATTGCCCCTAACCCTAACCCTAACCCTAACCCTATCTTTACCCCAAAGCGAGGGGATAATTTAAAATTATCCCCTCGCGCGAGGGGATAATTTAAAATTATCTCCTCACGCGAAGGGAAAATTTAAAACTATCACCTCACATCATACAATGTTTTCATAATCTCCGTTCGCATCAAGGGAGAAATTCTAACCCTAACCCTATCTTTACCCTAAAGCGAGGGGATAATTGAAAATTATCCCCTCGCGTGAGGGGATAATTTAAAATTATCCCCTCACATCATACAACATTTTCATAATCTCCTTTCGCATCAAGGGAGAATTTCCAACCGTAACCCTATGTTTACCCCAAAGCGAGGGGATAATTGAAAAGTATCTTCTCACGCGAGGGCTTAGTTTAAAACCATCCCCTAACATCATACAACGTTTTCATAATCTCCTCTCCCGTCAAGGGAGAATTTCCAACCCTAACCCTATCTTTACCCCAAAGCGAGGGGATAATTTAAAATTATCCCCTCGCGCGAGGGGATGATTTAAAACTATCCCCTCACATCATACAATGTTTTCATAATCTCCTTTCACATCAAGGGAGAATTTCCAACCCTAACCCTATCTTTATCCTAAAGCGAGGGGATAATTTAAAATTATCCCCTCGCGTGAGGGGATAATTTAAAATTATCCCCTAACATCATACAACATTTTCATAATCTCCTTTCGCACCAAGGGAGATTTTCCAACCGTAACCCTATCTTTACCCTTAGGCGAGGGGATAATTGAAAATTGTTCCCTCGCGTGACGGGATAATTTAAAATTATCCCCTCACATCATACAACATTCTCATAATCTCCTTTCGCATCAAGGGAGAATTTCCAACCGTAACCCGTAATCCTATCTTTACCCCAAAGCGAGGGGATAATTTAAAATTATCCCCTCACGCGAAGGGAAAATTTAAAACTATCCCCTCACATCATACAATGTTTTCATAATCTCCGTTCGCATCAAGGGAGAAATTCTAACACTAACCCTATCCTTACCCTAAAGCGAGGGGATAATTGAAAATTATCCCCTCGCGTGAGGGGATAATTTAAAATTATCCCCTCACATCATACAACATTTTCATAATCTCCTTTCGCATCAAGGGAGAATTTCCAACCGTAACCCTATGTTTACCCCAAAGCAAGGGGATAATTGAAAAATATCTTCTCACGCGAGGGCTTAGTTTAAAACCATCCCCTAACATCATACAACGTTTTCATAATCTCCTCTCCCGTCAAGGGAGAATTTCCAACCCTAACCCTATCTTTACCCCAAAGCGAGGGGATAATTTAAAATTATCCCCTCGTCCGAGGGGATAATTCAAAACTATCCCCTCACATCATACAATGTTTTCATAATCTCCTTTCGCATCAAGGGACAAATTCCAACCCTAACCCTATCTTTACCCTTAAGCGAGGGGATAATTTAAAATTATCCCCTCGCGTGACGGGATAATTTAAAATTATCCCCTCGCGTGAGGGGATAATTTAAAATTATCCCCTCACATCATACAACATTTTCATAATCGCATCAAGGGAGGATTTCCAACCGTAACCCTATCTTTACCCTAAAGCGAGGGGATAATTGAAAAGGATTCCCTCGCATGACGGGATAATTTAAAATTATCCCCTCGCGTGAGCGGATAATTTAAAATTATCCCCTCACATCATACAACATTTTCATAATCTCCTTTCGCATCAAGGGAGATTTTCCAACCGTAACCCTATCTTTACCCCAAAGCGAGGGGATAATTTAAAACTATCCCCTCACATCATACAATGTTTTCATAATCTCCTTTCGCATCAAGGGACAATTTCCAACCCTAACCCTATCTTTATCCTAAAGCGAGGGGATAATTTAAAATTATCCCCTCGCGTGACGGGATAATTTAAAAGTATCCCCTCGCGTGAGGGGATAATTTAAAATTATCCCCTCACATCATACAACATTTTCATAATCGCATCAAGGGAGGATTTCCAACCGTAACCCTATCTTTACCCTAAAGCGAGGGGATAATTTAAAACTATCCCCTCACGCGAAGGGATAATTTCAAACTATCCCCTAACATCACACAACGTTTTCATAATCTCCTTTCGCATCAAGGGAGAAATTCTAACCCTAACACTATCTTTACCCTAAAGTGAGGGGATAATTTAATTAAACAAGTATCCTATTGGTTTTGGACCAGGTCGAAAGACAGTAGCCTGTGGAAGCGGTGGGTCAAGGAGGACGATGGTAGGTCAACATCGTCACGCAACAAACTAGGATTTTTTGAACCGTGAAGTGGACCACTTCGACATTCCTTTTTGCGATAGTAATAGTGATACGTCTTTACTACCTGCAATATCACCGTGTCAAGATTTTTGCGGACCAAAGAGGTTGAGGAAAGTTGCAATAGTTATGATAATTTGTGGCTTACAGTTTAGAATGTATTTCCTGCCTTTGAATTATGGCTAGATCGAGCATTTGGACCATTCATATATTTCCTCAAGGAGCTAGGGTTGTTGAGATTCCTCGTTCAGCAAATTTTTGAAATCCTTTTTAGCCTTTGGGTACAGGCCTATGCGGGTTACACAGACGGATTTCCCGAAGGTATGTGGCATTGTAGAGGCATGTGCACATTTGGAATCTCTAAGATTCTTGTCAAGGAGGGGGGCGGGATGGTCTCAGCACACTCAGAGGGAGATCTAGCTCCTAAGAAGGTGCCATGGCGGCCATGTGCAAAAAACATGAGCTTCAACGAGACCTTTGTTCTGCACCATGGAAGTTTTTGGATACAGCTTGCAATAGACAGCACTGCGCACAAGACACAACACATTGCTCACAGCACGACATGGTGCAAAGAATACAAAACAGAACTCCCAGCAAAGCTGACTAGAAGCACAAAAAACAAGCTGTCCCCAAGACAACACTCTCCATACAGCGTATCACTGTGCACATCGATCGGCAACGTCACCGAATGCAACAGACTGGAAAAAACATCACATGGCACAAATCATTGTCCGCGTCCGAACGGGCCAGCAACGAACGGATTCAGCTGTTAAGCGCCGCACATGGGGCACAATCAGACAAAGATACCCTGCAAACGGGGAACCAGGGCCCAAGTAAGCAAGAAGCACACACAAATGGGCCGACAAAATGTGACCGCGGCCTCAACTGCGCGCATGCCCCCCCCCACCCCACCCCACCCCATTGTCTCCTGCGCAGGAGGGACATGGACAAACCCTACCCCCCTAGGGGGGAGGGGCGGAAGGGGCGGGGCAGCGCATGCCGCGATACCCCCAGGGAAGGAAGGGCAGGGTGTTACGCAAAGGGGAGGGACATGTGTGCGGATGTGTGCTGACTAAATGATGGGTGCTGAGCATGAGCCTATGATCTGGATTCCCGGTGGGGCGGACTTTGGTTTTGGAAGGAGATTGACCCATTGGCCTCCACAAAGTGGCGCTGAAAGCACCAAGGCTGCCTAGTAAGGAGCGAGTATATACCTAAAAAAAATAGACACTCAGAAAGTGTACCTCTGTCAGCGTGTGCGTGGCATAACGTCCTGGTGGCCGCCCCCTCACAGGAACACATGTTGGCAGGGGGGTTTTTCGGACCCCCCACCGCTCGTTAGGACCCCCCTCCCCCATAGCTCGACGCCACCGTCTCGGATTCGCAAAATGAGTGACGTTTTGGACTCAGCGACCCGAAATAGGGGGGGGTTACTGTGTCAATAGCTCATTTTAGGATATGGGTGACTATTACCGACTCGGTAGGCTCTGCCCGTTCCTCACCACGAATGGGGATACCCCTTTTGGGGTGGTGTTAGAGCGGGACCGCCTGGGGACCTACATGGGTAAACTAGTACCCCCCCCCCCCCTATTTTGATGTCGCTGAATCCGAATATCAACTCAGATTTGGCGGTTGGGGCAGTTATTACCGAGTTTTTGGTCGCGCGCGCGCTCCATTTGGACCCCCTCATATCTCAACGCCACTGTCTCAGATTCGAAATAAAATTCCATTTTCGGAATCAGCGACCTCGAAATAAGGGGGGTACAAAGATTTCACGTCGATTTGGTACAATTTGCCATTTTTAGTACTTTCGGGGAGACTGTATACTCGGTAGGATCTGCCTGTCTAGGAACGGGCAGATCCTACCGAGTCACCCATATCCTGAAATGAGCTCAAGACGGCGCGGGCGGCGGGTGGGCGTGGAAGGGGGCCGCCGGGAGCATGGCGGCACGCAGTGGCACATGCGCCATGTGTGCAGCAGCTTGGGAGGGAGGGGAGGAAGCTGATTGGAGGGGGGACGTGGGGTGCACCGCGGGGGGGTGCCGGAAAAGGGGCAATAAAAAAGCGTACAGCACCCAGTGTTCCCAAGTGATCTCTTCCTCCTCAGTCCACCTCATTGCACTCCCTGACGTGAAGGTTGGATTACGGGGTACGACTGCAAAAAGTGGGTACTTATGTGTTTTGCGAACCGCTTGACCTTTTGAGGCAGGTGATGGGATACCACAAAGTACCGGGCCCAATCATTTTGCCACCGGCCCTAAGTTTGTTGCAAATTATTGCATGAAGGGCACCCCGAGGGGAGGGGGCAGATTCCTCGGAGTGGCTGAGTGGGTTCCTTGGTGCGGCATCTGAGAACCACCACAGGTCGTGCCAACAGGTTTGAACGAAAGCCCCCGATGCTTGCCTACCACCGGCGTTTTCTGTTGACTAGTGCGTGGTTAACCGCGTGGGAGTCTCAAAATCTCAAAAAAGAACGACACAAGCCAGAATACAGACATCTTCCGACAATTCTTGGGTCTCAGCACAGCAAAAAGTTTGGGATTCTTCGAACATGTGCAAGAAATGGAAGAAAGGAACGTCTCTATAGGGCGAGAAGGAACAAAAAGCTTTCCCGGAATGTCTGTGGGTCTACATCTATAAACACACACACACATATATATATGTATATATATATGTATATATATATACAGTGTTTGTGTGTGTATAGGTTCAAGGGAACCTGGTGGCCTGATGATAGCCGTTTTCATAATCCGACATGGACACCTGGCAGTTTTGGCTTTGGCGTCTTCAAAAAGCGAATATGATCCACTAAGAAAGGCTGCACTACTGGTGCTGAACCTCGGCCTTCACCACCGACCGGACACCAATGGTGGAGGCCCTGTGAGACTACAGTGCCTCAGAACTGCGCCCGACCACGTCATTGCAACGAGGCAAAGCTGGATGGCAACACCATAGTCGGGACGTAGAAACCAAGCAGGCTCATCAATGTGTTCCCTACATTGTTCACGGATCCACACGGCAAAGCTTCCCGTAGAATCCTGTAGGTCGCAATGCGGAGCGTTCGTCAGATCAACGGAACCTTTGCCGCCAAAGACGGTGAGGATGATACATTTGAAGAGATGAAATTTGATGTTGCATTTTTTCCCCAAAGATCTTGTGGAACGTTGGCGCAAGGTCCCCAAGCCTGGAGGCAACCTGTGCCTCCACTGCCTTTTCGTGATCCTCGTTTTTGCACCCCGTGGTTGCACGATGGAAGCAAACCCGCCGGAGGTAGGATTGCCCGTGTTGTCCGATTCCTACCATGCCACCCTCCACATCTGGACGGACTTGGGAATAGTGTGCATGTGCAGTACGCAGTAGGCGTTGAACATTCTTGATGTTGGCTTTCATTCCACCATCCTGATGTTGATGGTCCGGCAGCCAGGTTATGGTAATTTCTTCGACACAACCATCCTAAAGCTGTAGTTGAAGAGTCTCTGTGGTCGGCACACAAACAAAACGTAGTCTTCGCTTCACCAGTGTCCATCCGTTGTCACAGTCCGTGGTGGGCATCTGGTCAGCTGCGTACCTTGCTCCAAGGACCTTCCCCTTTGATCGCTTCAAGGAAAAGTATGTACCCCTGTTGATCGCCGCTCCGAACCGAATCCCGGGAAGAACTACCCAGAAACACGCCTTTTTTGTAAATATGGTTTGTGGTAAACAGCTAACCAGGAAGGCATTTGTGAAGTGGAATGCATTCTGAAGGTGGTAGGAGGCCGTGGTGCAGTGCAAAGTATACCCAGCACCCTCCTTGTGTGGCGAAAAACATGCCCAATTTTTACCCCGATTTTACCAGTAAGCGGTGGACCTTAATGGAGCTGCGGCGGCTGGACAATGTTTTGGTTTGGCAAAGCGAGTTCAGATGTCCATGCCCTGATCCCAGAAGACCTCACCAACGCGATTGGCTTGGGGCACAGAAGCCGTGGATACATCCTGAAGGGGTCCCTTGGGTTGCCGACTATGCCTATGGAGAACTACCCAGAAACATGCCTTTTTTGTAAGTATGGTTTGTGGTAAACATCGGAGAGACGAGCAAGGGGAGTGCCATGCATTTTGAATGACAATGCATGGTGGCTTTTTGTTCAATTGCTACGGGAACAAATCCACCAATGAACATCTCATCACATTAGTGCCAGAGAGTTACCCGTGAGGCTGAACCTTTACTAGGTAGCACGTTCAGCGTGGATAATCCACGTTGTCGGATTTACCCGAATAGGTGAGGAGGAAAGAAGAGATGGCGAAGCAATAGCACTACACAAGACACATATATTTGGTGCTCAGAGGCTCTGCAATTGCCGTGCATTTTTTTGCTTCACTGTTGACTACCCTAGCCACAGCTGTGCTAGCCAGCTGGGTGCAGTGCATGAGCTTTTGAATGACAATGCATGGTGTGGTTCGGTTAAATCGCCAGGGCAGCAGGGTTCACCCAGATAGCTAGGATCCATTGAGCGAAAAAAAAACCAAAAAAAAATTGTCCGACGGACAATAGGATATTCCCCCTAACCCTAACCCTAACCCTAACCCTAACCCTAACCCTAACCCTAACCCTAACCCTAACCCTAACCCTGACCTAACCTGCAGCCCAGCCAGAGACCGGTCCGCCTGAAGGTCGCCAACGGAGAGATTATGGGTGGGGGCACCCATGAGGCCACCATCAGTATGGAATTCTGGGAGCATGAGCGCTTGAACCGCCCTGATCAGGCGAAGAGAAGCACTCTATCCGGGAACTTCTATGTGGCCGACATTACCGATTGGGATATGATCATGGGGTATGACTTCATGGTGGCAAACGCCATTGGAGCCCTTCCCCATCGTGCAACGCTGGTCCAGGAGGATGATGAATGCCTCACATGGCTGTCCACGGACTATGCATGCGGATCATCCCAATGGAATGCTGAGGAAGAGGATCGGATCGTCCGAGCGGTGCAAGCTGTGGGTGCCAAGTCAAGAGGAGACCGTGGAGTTCAGCTCACGGAGTATGGAATGGCGCCGCAGGTGTATACCAGGATGATCCAGACGCTGGGAGCCGAAGCGCCCGAGACGGACGTCTTTGCTTCCCGGGATGCCCCACCTCTGCGGAAGTGTAGGAGGCATTGGCATCGAGGAGACTCAGCCTGGCACAGGCATTGGGGTTTGAAGGAGTGGGGACCCATGTATTGGCATGGCTCCCTGGACAATACCAGACGTACGGTGGAGAAGATCATCGCGGATAGGGCGAAGGGGATCCTGGTTAGGGTTAGGGTTAGGGTTAGGGTTAGGGTTAGGGTTAGGGTTAGGGTTAGGGTCAGGGTTAGGGTTAGGGTAACCTAACCCTAACCCTAACCCATAACCGGCATAGGATCCACCCCATGTCCGCTGGAGGGTCTCAAGTCGACGCTGGACTCCATCACTACCAGGACCGGCCCCCGCTGTGCCCCTTCCGCCTGTCACCCCTGCTGACTTGCTCCGGATCAACGATTGCATTTCTCAAAATCCTCAAAATCCAGGGTCCAAATCCAAAAATATAGAAAATGTAATCCTCCTTCAACCCTGAACAGCAACCAGATCCCACAAGTATAGCAATAACCCAATTCACAATCCAAATCAGGCTGCGGGCTTTCGTTCAGCACATCGGTCGTCTCACGATGGCGGGCATGTACAAGAATTGCACCAAGGAAGAAAGCCCTGAAATTGGCATATGAACACAAATAAAGCAAAGTTGGGGAAAGATGGAAACTTACACAATCACAGCCATAGACCCCTCATTCCCTGGACTCAAGACCTTCCCTTGACTCACCAACATGATGCCCTGAACCCAGTCCAATAAGATGGTTAAATGCCATGTATCAAAAGTCACTACATAAACCCCAAAAATGTGTTCACTCCCAAGCCTCTAAATCCTAGCCCAATAAGGGGAGGTGGCGTGTCATGGCTTAGAGTGGCAGTCAGGACCATGCCCTACCCTGACATAACCTTGGTTGGACTTGGAGTCGAATGGGCTTGGAGAAATGACCTATGAGTTTGAACTCATAACATGCCAAAAAACTGCCAATTCACACCATATTGGCCATATATCACATATATGCTCAAAATTGAAGTTACCACTTATCCGAAAGCTCAAAGCATGCATGGAATCGAAGTCTAATATTCATGGAGGATATAGACCAAAGGTCAATGCCCATGTACATCCCCACTTTACCCTCGAAACCCCTTCGGATATGGGCGCCACGCACTGTCCAAGTCAGCCCATGATTTTGAGACCAATTCTTGTAATCTCTCGTGCGCCAAGCCAAATGGACTACGCGATCCGGCATATGGTGGTGTTCAACTCCAAAGCATATGCCAACATATTAACAACATACCATGGTTCGACTCTCCATAGGCTTCTTGCTGTTTGCCGACCAGGTAAGTACACAAAATGCAAAAATGAGCAAAAATTGAGGCCAACAACATGAAAATATGTCCAAATACAAAGTTGTCATGATAATATATCTCTATGCTCACCCATGATATCCGCTCATGGTTCAATACACAAATGATTGGAACCATATGCGAACAATTCCCCCACTTGGATCCCCAATCGGGCGCATGGAGATACCTTCGCCACTAATATCTACATGCCCCATGAAAATGGGAGTGCACCCATGGATCTCTTTGTCAAACATACCATGAGCAATACATACGCGGTAGACTTGGTCTAGCGCTTTGAATTCCACAATTGGGACATGGGCAAAGCCCTTGTCACGTATGGCTCCCCATCTCCTCGGCCACACGAAGATATATAACATGGGCGTGAGCATATCAAACATATACCATGCATACAACACATACCCTCAAAATATGGCACCCACCATGATATGCCATGTCCCTCCATTGGCATAACTTCACGTTAAAAATACGTAGGAACCCAAGGAAAGTTGCTATGCAACCCCAACACTCATGCGGCACACTCGAAAGTCGCATTAAAATATTCGGTTGCACGGTCCAAGAGTTATATATCACTTTATACCCTCTTGACCCTTTTCCCTTGCTACACCGGGCATGTGTGCGCACCAAAGGCGTTTGATGCTTCCTAAATTAACTTGAGACTAAGGCGCTTGCAACCCAACCTTCCTTTTTCTCTTTCCTCACACTCGCGCGTAGATATGGCCCTTCAAAGTGGTCCCACGATTCACTTTTGTTTCCCTTATATCTCCAAGTCAAATGGGTGGCAAGTATAAGGGCAACCTGATTCGGGCATAGGGAAAGGCGTACGACCACTCGAAGAAGTCCAAATCAAGTGCGGCGATGTCGAAGTCGAAAATCCGATTTCGACATCGCGAAAAATTCAGATTAAAATTTCGAGTGCTTATTTAGAAAATTGCGGAAGCAACGAACCCTTTGCTGATGAAATCTGACCCTTCAACAGAGTATCCGCCAAAATATCTGGAAAAAACAGTTAACCAATCGGTTAACGCAAAATCGCGAGCCAACTGACGGTCGCCGATACATTGACCATCAGAACGAAAGGCTGAAAAATTACGGAAACATTATGATAATAAAACCCTGTTGATTCCTGATATTCCGATATATAAATCTCCGCTGGCGGCGCCTCGGTTCTGAATATGACCGCTCATAGCCGGAATGGCCAAACCTATCACACTATCACATCGGGTTAGTTCAGGTGGATGGGAGAGTATGATATCAGCCAATGGCGGCTTGCCGGCACATAGATACACACCCCAAGTGACCCCAAGATGGCCACGGGGGTCCGAACCGGCTTCACCCCCCTTCTCAGAGCGTTGTTACCGCTCGGAAGTCATTGAAGAGAGGACGGGAGGACCCCAATGGGCTCCAACAGCCCCCCCCCATGTCCCAAGGACACATGGAGGCCCCACACACGTTGTAGGCGTCCCCCATGCCCAAAGGGAGGGAAGAGGACACTGATAATCAGTGCCCTACGCCATATCCGGTCTCCTCTTGATCTACAACATGAACCAAGGGGATCAAAGATAGAAAAACGTCGTCGATCGATCTAAATACGTATACCACGATGAAATATATACGTGGAGATCGAGTGAAGGGGGTATATGGCCAATCAAGGCCGAAAAATCCCCGGATGAACGCCCTCACCCGTCTCCTCAATCACAGAAACAAACAAAATGCCAAGGGGGGATCCATTACGGTGCTACAGCAGCAACCAAATGGACCAACACGTCCTTGACATCCAAAGAAATATTCTTTTTCTTTAGCTAGTCCATCCAGACCGTGGTATACCTCGGCACGAAACTGCGCGGAGGTTCCCACGAATCCCTGGATGCGGCGAATCCCTTCCAACGGACTTTGTAAAGCCTACCCCCAGGCGTCCCCGGGTCCGGCTTGTCCGCCAGGATCTTCTCAGCGGTGAAGTCGTCGTCCTCACCCTCATCGTCCGAGTCCACATCGCCTGCCGTGAACTCGAAGGTGACTGGACGTCCGCTGGGGTCTGGTGCTCGGGGACGAAGCTGGGTATGGTCGCGGTCCAGGATCTTGTTATCCCCCACACGAACCGCGTATACGTCCTGCCCGACCTTCCGCACGATTACCCCCGGCACATACCAAGACGCCTGCCGATGCCTGGACAGGACATCCTTGTGGTGCCGCTCCACCCACACGGTGTCTTGGAGAGCATACTTCTGGACCTTCCCTTGCTTGAAGTACTTGGCCCTCTTGTCATGCTCGTCCTGAAGTGCCTTGCACACCTTGGCCGCCGTGTCGTCCGCCTCAGCCATCATGGCATTCGCATCCCGGGCCACTTTGCCATGGTTCATCCACGGGAGAGTGCGTGACACTCGATCCCGTAGGAACAGGATGCGATGGGC
Organism: Eutreptiella sp. 'Long Island Sound 2002'; assembly: GCA_964036045.1. Taxonomy (NCBI): domain Eukaryota; phylum Euglenozoa; class Euglenophyceae; order Eutreptiales; family Eutreptiaceae; genus Eutreptiella; species Eutreptiella sp. 'Long Island Sound 2002'. The sequence continues at coordinate 68,260,858 of OZ038389.1, read as the reverse complement.
CGACAGTCCAGTGGGTCCCGGAAGGTCGTGATACGCCTGGAGCACTCTCCACAGCGAGTTATACCAGTTCCGGCCCGGTTCGTCAATGTGCAGCTGGCGGAACTTCTCGAACATCTGCCGCCCGGCCACCTCAGCTCGGCCTTTCGACCGGCTATGGTACGTCACGGTCTTGGCGTGCCGAATGCCCATGTGCTTGCACATCGTCTTGAACCACGTCCCCACGAATTGACTGCCCCGATCGCTGCAGATGACAGCTGGGACATCGAAAATTGTCAGCCAATGCCTGATCTTGGCATTAGCGACGGTCTTGGCCTGCAGCCCCACTCCATGCTTGTCCTTCTTGTCCTTCTTCTTGGACTTCTTGCCCGGGACTGCCACGATATACCCGCTGTGCCTGTACACCGCCAGGATGACACAGTCGTAGGTCTCTCCTTCCACGGTGACCTCAGGCATGGCGAACACATCCATGGCTACGGACCTCATAGGGGCTGCCGGTATAGCCGTGTACACCGGGTTGCCCGCTGTGGAGTGGTTGGGGCTCTTCGTGGCCCGACACACGGCACAGTCGCTGCAGTACCTATCCAGGATGGCGTAGTACCCCGGAGGGAACTTGAAACGCCACTCCAGGTCCTGCTGCATCTTGTCTCGGCCAGGGTGCATGAGCTGGGCGTTGTGCCAATGGTCAATGAGCTCCTCCACTCGGTTCTCGGGCACCAGCAGCTTGTCCTTGAGGAACAACTTGTCCCCATCCTCGGTCAAGCCCTCGGGCCATTCGTCGTCCGACCGGGCGCTCACGGCATTCCAGTACTTGCTCCAGTGCTCGGATGCCGCATAGTCATCCGACCAGTCCTCTGTGAGCACCGACCTGACTAGCTCTACAGGGGCCACCATCCATTGCTCGAGGGTTTCCTCTCGAATAGCTTGGACGCGGGCACCCCGGAACTTGGCCAGGTCCGTACGGTTTGCCATGACCACAAAGCACTTGACCCCCTCTTGCTCCATGACCTTCTCCATCTCGATGATGCGTTTGGCCTCCTCGGTTTCCTCGGCGTTCTATGGCTGGATATGTCCATCCAAGCCTTGCCCGCGGGGTAGGCCCAGCGACTGAGGCAATCTGCCACAGTGTTGTCCTTCCCCGCAACGTACACGACGCTGAGGTCGAACTTGGCGAACGTCTCGTGCCATCGGGCCCTCCTAGCCGCTGGTCCTGAGGGGGTGTCGACATGCTCCTTGTGCCAGCTCTGTAAGGACTGGTGGTCCGTGCAAACCACCACCGGCTGCAGTCCGATGTGGCCAGACCACTTCCTGAGCGCACATACAATGGCGTATGTCTCCTTCTCCCTCGCGGTCCATGTTCGGCGTTGGCCCTCGGCTAGGATCCTGCTCCAAAACGCCACGGGAACATGAGTCCCCTCGTCCCGGACTTGCTCGAGGACTGCCCCCACGGCATAGTCCGAGGCGTCTGTCCGTAGCACGAACCCCTTGTCCGGGTCCACCAGGAATAGTCCCAACTGCCCCAGGAGTCGCTCCTTCAGGCTGTTGAACGCATCCTCAGCCTCAGGGGTCCAGGCAAGCTTCTTCTTGCTCCCCTTCCGGCCATCGAACTTGCCCACTTGCAGCATCTTGTGCAGCGGCCCCGACAGTTCTGCATACATCCGGACATAGCCCGAATAGTAATTGCAGAACCCCATGAAGGACCGGAGTTCGCTGATGGTCTGGGGCTTCTCCCAGTGGTGCAGGGACGCCAGCTTCCCAGGCATGGGACGGCGTTGCCCATGACCAACCACGTGACCCGCGAACTCCACTTCCTTCACGAAGAGTGAGGCTTTGGTGGGCTTGCACACCATGTTGTGCTTGTCCAACTCGCTGAGCACTCGGCGCAGATCCTTCTCATGCGCGTCGATGAGCTCGTCCTCAGTCATGTTCTCCGTGCCGGACCCGATGATGATGTCACCCACGAAGGGATCGGCACAGTCCCGGACAGGACCGAGTAGGTCCTCCATCATGCGCTGGAAAGCGGCGTTGCCATTCTTGGCGCCCATGGGCACCACTTTCCACCGCATGGGCCCCAGCGGCGTTGACATCGCTGTGCAGGGCCTGGAGTCCGGGTGTAGCGGCATCTGGTGATAGCCGTGTTTCAGGTCTAACACTGTGAAAATCCGCTTTTTCTGTTGTTTTTGGAGGATGGAGTCGATCAGGGGAAGCGAGTACGAGTCGTGCTCGGTCTGCTCGTTCAAACCTCTGTAATCAACCACCAACCTCCACTCGCCTTTCTCCTTCTTGTGCACGATGAAGGCTGGGCTGGCCCACTCACTGTCGGAGGGTTCGATCCATCCCCGCTCAATGAACTCGGCCAACAGCTTCTTCATGGCCTCGGCCCGATCGCCCTGAAGTTGGTACTCCCGATGACGATAGATCTTCGGGTTTGGCTTCAGCTTGATCTTCGCTGTACCAAACCTCCCACGATCTGGAGGATTCTTGTTGGCGACGCCACTGAATAGCCGCGGATAGGCCTTGATCAACCTCTCCTTCAGCTCGGCGACCTTCGGGTTCTCCTGGGCCTCTTCAGCCGCTTGCTTCGGTATCCATACAACCGACCGCACTGCGGTATAGGCCTCTTCTGGGTCCGAGTCCGACTTCTCCTCGTCCGATATGCCGTCTTCATCGTCGTGGGTCGCGATTCCCACCGATAATCTTCGAAAATTTGCGGCCTCGGGCTGGTGCTCGTCGCTACCGGCTCCCACTCTTGGAAAACCCCACGTTGGTGGGTCCGACCCAACCGGACCATCGTATTGGTCCGCGATGTGATCCATGACCCTCGCCACGAACTCATCCTTCTCGTACTTGCCGGTCACCAACATCTTCTCGTCCCACCAATGCGGGGATGTGACCATGGCCCGCCTCTTCTTGGCTGCCACACGGTCGTGCATCCCCATCCGCATGTAGTTGACGACGTCGTCGATCTCGGCATGGGACAGGACGTCAATGCCATCAATTTGCTGATCCGTCCCCTCCTTGGGCTCAAACATGACCTTCATGGGCACCGCCTCCACCCTACGGATGAACGCTTCATCACCCGTGGGCTGGGCTTGCGCCCCATCCACCAGGAAAGCCTTGGTACCCAACGCTTGACCCGGGGAGGGCATTGATACACCCTTGGCGTCGATGAACAACTCCTCCTCTGGCTCGAATGACATCTCGTTCGGGGTGATGGAGTCCAGCGTCGACTTGAGACCCTCCAGCGGACATGGGGTGGATCCTATGCCGGTTATGACAAGGATCCCCTTCGCCCTATCCGCAATGATCTTCTCCACCGTACGTCTGGTATTGTCCAGGGAGCCATGCCAATACATGGGTCCCCACTCCTTCAAACCCCAATGCCGTTACCAGGCTGAGTCTCCTCGATGCCAATGCCTCCTACACTTCCGCAAAAGTGGGGCATCCCGGGAAGCGAAGACGTCCGTCTCGGGCACTTCAGCTCCCAGCGTCTGAATTATCCTGGCGTACACTTGCGGCGCCATTCCATACTCCGTGAGCTGAACTCCACGGTCTCCTCTGGACTTGGCACCCACAGCTTGCACCGCTCGGACGATCCGATCCTCTTCCTCAGCATTCCATTGGGATGACCCGCACGCATAATCCGTGGACAGCCATGTGAGGCATTCATCGTCCTCCCGGACCAGCGTTGCGCGATGGGGAAGGGCTCCAATGGCGTTGGCCACCATGAAGTCGTACCCCATGATCATATCCCAATCAGTAATGTCGGCCACATAGAAGTTCCCGGATAGAGTGCTTCTCTTCGCCTGATCAGGGCGGTTCAAGCGCTCATGCTCCCAGAATTCCATACTGATAGTGGCCTCATGGCTGCCACCACCCATAACCTCTCCATTGGCGACCTTCAGGCGGACCGGTCTCCGGCTGGGCTGCAGGAGTTCCTCCTTGAACAACCCTCTCCGGACCAGGCTCACCTGGGAACCCGTATCCACTAACACATCCACCACCTTCTCCTCTCGTCCGCACCGTACTCGCACTTTCAAGTGCAACTGCCGCTCGTCGCCATGAGGTGTATGGACGACTCTCACGGCATGCAACTCCAGCACGTCCGGGTGCATCAGGACTTCAAGGGTATGGTCACGGATGGTGTAGATCTTGGGTTGGTCCTGCCCGTCCACGGGGCTCTCCGTGGTCGCTCCTTCCTTCTTGCCATGTCCCGTACCCACATGTACTTCCCTTGGCAGGGCGCTCCAGGGGTTGGGAGTGGCGAAACTCAGTGGTTTTGGCTCTTCCGGAGCCTTCTTCGGCACCCGATGTGCCTTTGCTTTCTCTGGGACTCCACTGATTTTCGGAGGAGAGACCTCCGAGGTCCCACTCCCGTGGGGGCTCCTCTAGATTTGGCTTCCCGCAGCCCCTTCCGGCTGCGATCCGCCAGGACTTTGTCCACCACGGTGCTGGGCTTTGAGTTCCTCCAACGTCCTCAACATGTCCTCGCGAACTTCCTCGATCGACCTCACTCGTCGGTCTTGACCAGGTCCACCACCATAGCCTCTTCCTCCGCCTTTCCCTTGGCCTTTGCCTTGGCCTTTTCCCCCGTCTCCGCCCTTCGCCTTCCAGTCGGAAATCCGCTGCTCCTTGGGCTTCTTCTCGGGGTGGGCGGCGAAGTAGGCCTTCTTGTCCGCCTCATACACCTTGCACTGACGATGGTCGTGTGCATGGTTGTTTCCCTTGCCATAACAGACCCAGCACCCGTCGTGCTGAGACCTGTACTCTCGGAACGAGAACGGTGGGTTCCCGATCCTCCTTGGCTCTTTGCCCCTTGGTCCCACCCGGCTCCATCTGGACCGATCCTGCCCACTGTTCTTCACGTTGTGCGCCACAAATGCGAAGAAATGAACCTCCTCGTGATCCTCCCGGGACCAGTGGTCTTGGCCACTTCCACTACCATCCTCCGCGGAGTTGGCCGTGTCCTCCTGGATCTCCCGATGATGGCGGTCTTCTCGGTGACCTCGTTGTCCATGACCATGTCGATCCTGCACGTGGGCCTCGTTCTTCGCATTGAGCTTCAACTCCACCGTGATGTACTTCACGATCTCGTCCAGGCTCATGCGGGCGAAGATGACTTGCATCCTCAGCGGCTCCCCGCGCCTCCACTCCACGTTGTTGAGGCGCAGCAACCTTTGCCCCATGGAGTCTCCGAACACCTCCACGTACACGGCGTTCTTCAGTCCCAACATCCGGTTGGGTTCGCCCAGGTTCCTCCTGAAGAACTCCATGATACCCGCATGGGTATCCTCCGCCGCCATAATCCTCACCGCCACGCGCTTCTTCGCCCTCTTCTTCTCCTCGTCCTCCACTCTCCTCTTCCAGTGGCCGGGGAGGACGTCCTTCAGCAAGTGGCGGATCTCACTGGCCTCGTTCCAGTCTTCCACCAGCTTGAGGCATCTGCGGTACTTCCGCAGATACCGGTTCCACTCCCGGACCCGCAACTCACCGCGGTCCAGCGGCAGTGGAATGGACCACAGGTCCTCCAGCTTCTGATTCGGAGTGTCCACCCGCTCCTCATCCTCCAACCACTGGAGGCAGGCCTGCTCCGTCCTGATCAGTCCTTCCCGGATCTGATCCCGCAGCTTCTCCTTCAGGTCCTGCGCCAGCCGGTGTGGGAATGTCCGGCATACCCACTTATCCCGCGGCGCTCCCCGCATCTCGCCGACGACCTCCTCGGCGAAGTCCTCCCAGTCCAGGATGAAGTCATCCAGGTTGGAAGGGTTCCCGTCGTAATAGGGGAATTTGATTCCCCTGAGGTCGTCGATCCTGATGGCGTCTCCGACGTCTCCAGCCACCACTCCACCGAGACGGATACCACCTGTGGCCGGGGGGTGTGAGTACACTCCCCGTACATCCCTCTCCTCCATGGAGTGCGGTCCAGTCGGGCCTGAACCCATGTGGTTTGGAATGCGGGAAGGATTTGCTCCATCGGCCGTCCATATCCCCGTATTGGGGTCCTTCGCCCACAGGTTTCCGCTTGGATGGCCTCGACCATGTCCGTCGGCGCTTCCCATGGTTCGCCCCTGCATGGTGTGGTTCTCGATCTTCTCTTCCGCATATACCACCATGTTCGTCGTGATCGGTACGTCCTGAGTGGCATGGGACATCTGTACCGTCAGGCTGCTCGGGTCCGTGGTTACGTGCCCTTCCCGCATGGACCCAGCCGGTGCCGTGTGTTCCCCGAGCATTGTGGATTCGCTGAACATGGGAACAAACGGCAGCGCACCCGGGTCAACACGCGGAGGCGCGTATGGTGCCTCTGCAAGGCCGCCCATGGGTTTCTCCATGGCGCTCCTGAGGGTCTTAACCCGCTCCACCAGCTCCACCGCGGCCGGCTTTGCCGGGAGCTCCGGACCCGAGGCGAGGGGCTGTCGCTCCTCTAGCCTTTTCAGGCGTCCCGACATGTCCTCCACTAAGTGGAGGAGGCTGTCCACCACTTGCTGCTGCTTCTGCAGGGCCAGCTCCAAATTCTCCCGGTACCGGGCCTGATCCGCTCGCAGCTCCTCCATGTGGTTCTCCGGGGCCGACTGGTCGTCCAGGATCCCCGCGACGTCCTCCTCTAGTGCGTCCTTGGCGTTGTCCAGGCGGTCAAGGTGATGCACGATGGCGTCCATCCCCATCTTCGGGTACTTGCCCATGAGGAAGGACACGTGTTCGCAGTGGCACGCAGCGTGCTTTCCGCCGGATTCAGCACAACCCGCGGTTCCCGGCACCTCAGACTCATCGCCCATGGGCGTATCGCCTATGGCGTCCGTCTCTGGTCCCGTGTGCCGGGGCACAGGTGCCGTCCGGGCCCTGGCTGGCCTCTCCAAGCCCTCGGCGTCGTGCTGCAGGGCGGGCTCGGGGGCCGTATGCGCTCTGGCGATCGGCGCGGACGTCTCCTCCGACTCCGAGGGATGCTCGTAGGCTGTCCGATAGCCCTCGGAGTGACCCTCGGATTCCCACAGCCTGACCGGGCTGGGATCCGTGTCCATAGCCCCGGCGTCCCTTGCCGCGGACTTGGGTGACCCGCGCTACCGGTAGCGCCGGGCCCGTCCTCCACTGCTGCCTGAATGGCATGCTTCATCGGAGTCCTCCGCGGCGGAGCGGAGGTTGCATGCCTTTCGGCAGCGACGCTCACACATGGAGACCAAGTCCTCCATGTCACGTCCTTCTCTTCCCGAATGTCGTACTTCTCTTCGGGCTTCAACTTCCGGAGTTCGCCATGCTCTTGAACGTCTCCGTTCTTCTATGGCTCCAATCTCCGGCGTGGTCTCCACCGAGTCCACAATACGCACCCGGGGCGTGCTTGGGCAGGGCTCATAAGGGCCCAAGTCCCCGGGTCGGCGGTTGGTAGGGGCAGCAGGTAAGCCTCTGCTACCATAAAGAAGGTCCCTACCAGGACCGGCACCCGCTGTGCCCCTTCCGCCTGTCACCCCTGCTGACTTGCTCCGGATCAACGATTGCATTTCTCAAAATCCTCAAAATCCAGGGTCCAAATCCAAAAATATAGAAAATGTAATCCTCCTTCAACCCTGAACAGCAACCAGATCCCACAAGTATAGCAATAACCCAATTCACAATCCAAATCAGGCTGCGGGCTTTCGTTCAGCACATCGGCCGTCTCACGATGGCAGGCATGTACAAGAATTGCACCAAGGAAGAAAGCCCTGAAATTGGCATATGAACACAAATAAAGCAAAGTTGGGGAAAGATGGAAACTTACACAATCACAGCCATAGACCCCTCATTCCCTGGACTCAAGACCTTCCCTTGACTCACCAACATGATGCCCTGAATCCAGTCCAATAAGATGGTTAAATGCCATGTATCAAAAGTCACTACATAAACCCCAAAAATGTGTTCACTCCCAAGCCTCTAAATCCTAGCCCAATAGGGGAGGTGGCGTGTCATGGCCTAGAGTGGCACTCAGGACCATGCCCTACCCTGACATAACCTTGGTTGGACTTGGAGTCGAATGGGCTTGGAGAAATGACCTATGAGTTTGAACTCATAACATGCCAAAAAACTGCCAATTCACACCATATTGGCCATATATCACATATATGCTCAAAATTGAAGTTACCACTTATCCGAAAGCTCAAAGCATGCAGGGAATCGAAGTCTGAAATTCATGGAGGATATAGACCAAAGGTCAATGCCCATGTACATCCCCACTTTACCCTCGAAACCCCTTCCGATATGGGCGCCACGCACTGCCCAAGTCAGCCCATGATTTTGAGACCAAGCCAAATGGAGTACACGATCCGGCATATGGTGGTGTTCAACTCCAAAGCATATGCCAACATATGAACTACATACCATGGCTCAACTCTCCATAGGCTTCTTGCTGTTTGCCGACCAGGTAAGTACACAAAATGCAAAAATGAGCAAAAATTGAGGCCAACAACATGAAAATATGTCCAAATACAAAGTTGTCATGATAATATATCTCTATGCTCACCCATGATATCCGCTCATGGTTCAATACACAAATGATTGGAACCATATGCGGACAATTCCCCCACTTGGATCCCCAATCAGGCGCATGGAGATACCTTCGCCACTAATATCTACATGCCCCATTAAAATGGGAGTGCACCCATGGATCTCTTTGTCAAACGTACCATGAGCAATACATACGCGGTAGACTTGGTCTAGCGCTTTGAATTCCACAATTGGGACATGGGCAAAGCCCTTGTCACGTATGGCTCCCCATCTCTTCGGCCACACGAAGATATATAACATGGGCGTGAGCATATCAAACATATACCATGCATACAACACATACCCTCAAAATATGGCTCCCACCATGATATGCCATGTCCCTCCATTGGCATAACTTCACGTTAGAAATACGTAGGAACCCAAAGAAAGTTGCTATGCAACCCCAACACTCATGCGGCACACTCGAAAGTCGCATTAAAATATTCGGTTGCACGGTCCAAGAGTTATATATCACTTTATACCCTCTTGACCCTTTTCCCTTGCTACACCGGGCATGTGTGCGCACCAAAGGCGTTTGATGCTTCCCAAATTAACTTGAGACTAAGGCGCTTGCAACCCAACCTTCCTTTTTCTCTTTCCTCACACTCGCGCGTAGATATGGCCCTTCAAAGTGGTCCCACGATTCACTTTTGTTTCCCTTATATCTCCAAGTCAAATGGGTGGCAAGTATAAGGGAAACCTGATTCGGGCATAGGGAAAGGCGTACGACCACTCGAAGAAGTCCAAATCAAGTGCGGCGATGTCGAAGTCGAAAATCCGATTTCGACATCGCGAAAAATTCAGATTAAAATTTCGAGTGCTTATTTAGAAAATTGCGGAAGCAACGAACCCTTTGCTGATGAAATCTGACCCTTCAACGGAGTATCCGCCAAAATATCTGGAAATAACAGTTAACCAATCGGTTAACGCAAAATCGCGAGCCAACTGACGGTCGCCGATACATTGACCATCAGAACGAAAGGCTGAAAAATTACGGAAACATTATGATAGAAAAACCCTGTTGATTCCTGATATTCCGATATATAAATCTCCGCTGGCGGCGCCTCGGTTCTGAATATGACCGCTCATAGCCGGAATGGCCAAACCTATCACACTATCACATCGGGTTAGTTCAGGTGGATGGGAGAGTATGATATCAGCCAATGGCGGCTTGCCGGCACATAGATACACACCCCAAGTGACCCCAAGATGGCCATGGGGGTCCCAACCGGCTTCACCTGAACGAGATGTCATTCGGGCCAGAGGAGGAGCTGTTCATCGACGCCAAGGGTGTATCAATGCCCTCCCCGGGTCAAGCGTGGGGTACCAAGGCTTTCCTGGTGGATGGGGCGCAAGCCTAGCCCACGGGTGATGAAGCATTCATCCGTAGGGTGGAGGCGGTGCCCATGAAGGTCATGTTTGAGCCCAAGGAGGGGACGGATCAGCCAGTGGATGGCATTGACATCCTGTCCCACTCAGAGATCGACGACATCGTCAACTACATGCGAACGGGGATGCACGACCGTGTGGCAGCCAAGAAGAGGCGGGCCATGGTCACATCTCCGCATTGGTGGGATGACAAGATGTTGGTCACCGGCAAGTACGAGAAGGATGAGTTCGTGGCGAGGGTCATGGATCACATCGCGGAGCAATACGATGGTCCGGTTGGGTCGGACCCACCAACATGGGATTTTCCAAGAATGGGTGTCGATAGCGACAGTCACCAGCCCGAGGCCGCAAATTTTCGAAGATTATCGGTGGGAAGTGCACCCCACGACGATGAAGACGGCATATCGGACGAGGAGAAGTCGGAATCGGACCCAGAAGAGGCCTATACCGCAGTGCGGTCGGTTGTGTCTATACCGAAGCAAGCGGCTGAAGAGGCCCAGGAGAACCCGAAGGTCGCCGAGCTGAAGGAGAGGTTGATCAAGGCCTATCCGCGGCTATTCAGTGCTGTCGCCAACAAGAACCCTCCAGATCGTGGGAGGTTTGGCACAGCGAAGATCAAGCTGAAGCCGAACCCCAAGATCGATCGTCATCGGGAGTACCAACTTCAGGGCGATCGGGCCGAGGCCATGAAGAAGTTGTTGGCCGAGTTCATTGAGCGGGGATGGATCGAACCCTCCGACAGTGAGTGGGCCAGCCCAGCCTTCATCGTGCCCAAGAAGGAGAAAGGCGAGTGGAGATTGGTGGTTGATTACAGAGGTTTGAACGAGCAGACCGAGCACGATTCGTACTCGCTTCCCCTGATCGACTCCATCCTCCAAAAACAACAGAAAAAGCGGATTTTCACGGTGTTGGACCTGAAACACGGTTATCACCAGATGCCGCTACACCCGGACTCCAGGCCCTGCACAGCGATGTCGACGCCGCTGGGGCCCATGCAGTGGAAAGTGGTGCCTATGGGCGCCAAGAATGGCAACGCCGCTTTCCAGCGCATGATGGAGGACCTACTCGGTCCTGTCCGGGACTGTGCCGATCCCTTCGTGGGTGACATCATCATCGGGTCCGGCACGGAGAACATGACTGAGGACGAGCTCATCGACGCGCATGAGAAGGATCTGCGCCGAGTGCTCAGCGAGTTGGACAAGCACAACATGGTGTGCAAGCCCACCAAAGCCTCACTCTTCGTGAAGGAAGTGGAGTTCGCGGGTCACGTGGTTGGTCACGGGCAACGCCGTCCCATGCCTGGGAAGCTGGCGTCCCTGCACCACTGGGAGAAGCCCCAGACCATCAGCGAACTCCGGTCCTTCATGGGGTTCTGCAATTACTATTCGGGCTACGTCTGGATGTATGCAGAACTCTCGGGGCCGCTGCACAAGATGCTGCAGGTGGGGAAGTTCGATGGCCGGAAGGGGAGCAAGAAGAAGCTTGCCTGGACCCCTGAGGCTGAAGATGCGTTCAACAGCCTGAAGGAGCGACTCCTGGGGCAGTTGGGGCTGTTCCTGGTGGACCCGGACAAGGGATTCGTGCTACGGACAGACGCTTCGGACTATGCCGTGGGGGCAGTCCTCGAGCAAGTCCGGGACGACGGGACTCACGTTCCCGTGGCGTTTTGGAGTAGGATCCTGGCCGAGGGCCAACGCCGAACATGGACCGCGAGGGAGAAAGAGACATACGCCATTGTATGTGCGCTCAGGAAGTGGTCTGGCCACATCGGACTGCAGCCGGTGGTGGTTTGCACGGACCACCAGTCCCTACAGAGCTGGCACAAGGAGAATGTCGACACCCCCTCAGGACCAGCGGCTAGGAGGGCCCGATGGCACGAGACGTTCGCCAAGTTCGACCTCAGCGTCGTGTACGTCCCGGGGAAGGACAACACTGTGGCAGATTTCCTCAGTCGCTGGGCCTACCCCGCGGGCAAGGCGTGGATGGACATATCCAGCCATGGCGACGCCGAGGAGACCGAGGAGGCCAAGCGCATCATCAAGATGGAGAAGGTCATGGAGCAAGAGGGGGTCAAGTGCTTTGTGGTCATGGCAAACCGTACGGACCTGGCCAAGTTCTGGGGTGCCCACGTCCAAGCGATTTGAGAGGAAACCCTCGAGCAGTGGATGGTGGCCCCTGTAGAGCTAGTCAGGTCAGTGCTCACAGAGGACTGGTCGGATGACTACGCGGCATCCGAGCACTGGAGCAAGTACTGGAATGCCGTGAGCGCCCCGTCGGACGACGAATGGCCCGAGGGCTTGACCGAGGATGGCGACAAGTTGTTCCTCAAGGACAAGCTGCTGGTGCCCGAGAACCGAGTGGAGGAGCTCATTGACCATTGGCACAACGCCCAGCTCATGCACCCTGGCCGAGACAAGATGCAGCAGGACCTGGAGTGGCGTTTCAAGTTCCCTCCGGGGTACTACGCCATCCTGGATAGGTACTGCAGCGACTGTGCCGTGTGTCGGGCCACGAAGAGCCCCAACCACTCCACAGCGGGCAACCCGGTGTATACGGCTATACCGGAGGCCCCTATGCGGTCCGTGGCCATGGATGTGTTCGCCATGCCTGAGGTCACCGTGGACGGAGAGACCGCAAGGGTGGAAGAGGAAAGGGAAGGGGGAACGGGATCCCGAGGGAGGGATAGGGGGGGAGAGAGACCCCCGGGAGTGGCGGCGTGGGTTGCAGAAGGTATTATCAGGGTAGTGCTTGGTGTGGCAGACTCGCCCTGCGGGTGCGTGGTTTGAATCTGGCTAAGCGGGTTGGTGTTGGAGCGGGGAATGGAGCATCCCGCAAGGGTGGAAGAGGAAAGGAAAGGGGCAACGGGACCCCGAGGGAGGGATAGGGGGGGAGAGAGACCCCCGGGAGTGGCGGCGTGGGTTGCAGAAGGTATTATCAGGGTAGTGCTTGGTGTGGCAGACTCGCCCTGCGGGTGTGGGGTTTGAATCTGGCTAAGCGGGTTGGTGTTGGAGCGGGGAATGGAGCATCCCGCAAGGGTGGAAGAGGAAAGGGAAGGGGGAACAGGACCCCGAGGGAGGGATAGGGGGGAAGGCATTTGTCAAGCCGAATGCATCATGAAGGTGGTAGGAGGCCGTGGTGCCGTGCAAAGTACAACCAGCACCTTCCTTGTGTGGTGGAAAACATACGCAATTTTTGCCCCGATTTTACTAGGGAGCGGTGAACTATGGCAACTATAAATTACCTGCAAATTGATCGTATTTGTGCCATATTGCTCGGACTTGCATAATGTTTTACTTAGTACCATCATTGCAGCCTTGCAGATGCATTCTGCAGTTTCTCGAAAACGACAAGTTGAGGAGAGAAAACCAAGCGGGGGGTGGCCCAAAGCGGTCTATAAACTAGGGCTATAGACCAATGAAACCGTCTATAGACCACGTCTATAGATCATACAACCGTCTATAGACCAGGTCCATAGACAATGGAACGCTCATTGGAAAGGATCCACGGTATGCATCCAGCTCGTCTATAGATCCAATAGAATCTGGTCTTTGGACCAAGTCTATGGATGGTGGACTGTCTATAGACCAGGTCTATAAACCAGGTCTATAGACCAGGTCTATAGACCATGGAATCGTCTATAGACCAGGTCTATGGATCTTGCAACCATCAATCAAAAACAAAACGAGCTTCAATATTCAACATTTTCTGTGTTTAGACGCCTTCGTCTCATATTTTTGCATTCTGGGACCAAGACCGACCCATTTTACCGAATTTTGGAGCAAGGCCCACCCTGACCTTGGGCATTGTATCAAAAGGGAAAAAACCCTCTTGTCTTTGGATGTTACCCTTTGGTCCTTGGGTTCTACCTTTTGGTCCTACGGGTTTTCCCATAGACGTTTTGCATTTACCCTTCGCTGCCTGCATTTTAACTTGCGGTCCTTGGGTTTTACCCTCGAATCATTGGTTTTGGCCCACCGTCCTTGTACACATCAAAGCAAATGAAAAGCACCAAGCTGCAGTTCAAAATACACGGTGCCAAAGGATGCCATCCCGCCCCAAAAGCCCCCCCCCTCCCCTTGCCGTAAAAGCACCCCCCCCTTTGAAATGCTGAAAGGCCCACCCCTTTCAAAGGACGTTGGAGCAAGGGAGGGATAGGGGGGGAGAGAGACCCCCGGGAGTGGCGATGTGGGTTGCAGAAGGTATTATCAGGGTAGAGCTTGGTGTGGCAGACTCGCCCTGCGGGTGCGGGGTTTGAATCTGGCTAAGCGGGTTGGTGTTGGAGCGGGGAATGGAGCATCCCGCAAGGGTGGAAGAGGAAAGGGAAAGGGGGAACGGGACCCCGAGGGAGGGATAGGGGGGGAGAGAGACCCCCGGGAGTGGCGGTGTGGGTTGCAGAAGGTATTATCAGGGTAGTGCTTGGTGTGGCAGACTCGCCCTGCAGGTGCGGGGTTTGAATCTGGCTAAGCGGGTTGGTGTTGGAGCGGGGAATGGAGCATCCCGCAAGGGTGGAAGAGGAAAGGGAAGGGGGAACGGGACCCCGAGGGAGGGATAGGGGGGGAGAGAGACCCCCGGGAGTGGCGGCGTGGGTTGCAGAAGGTATTATCAGGGTAGTGCTTGGTGTGGCAGACTCGCCCTGCGGGTGCGGGGTTTGAATCTGGCTAAGCGGGTTGGTGTTGGAGCGGGGACTGGAGCATCCCGCAAGGGTGGAAGAGGAAAGGAAAGGGGCAACGGGACCCCGAGGGAGGGATAGGGGGGGAGAGAGACCCCCGGGAGTGGCGGCGTGGGTTGCAGAAGGTATTATCAGGGTAGTGCTTGGTGTGGCAGACTCGCCCTGCGGGTGCGGGGTTTGAATCTGGCTAAGCGGGTTGGTGTTGGAGCGGGGAATGGAGCATCCCGCAAGGGTGGAAGAGGAAAGGGAAGGGGGAACGGGACCCCGAGGGAGGGATAGGGGGGAAGGCATTTGTCAAGCCGAATGCATCATGAAGGTGGTAGGAGGCCGTGGTGCCGTGCAAAGTACAACCAGCACCTTCCTTGTGTGGTGGAAAACATACGCAATTTTTGCCCCGATTTTACTAGGGAGCGGTGAACTATGGCAACTATAAATTACCTGCAAATTGATCGTATTTGTGCCATATTGCTCGGACTTGCATAATGTTTTACTTAGTACCATCATTGCAGCCTTGCAAATGCATTCTGCAGTTTCTCGAAAACGACAACTTGAGGAGAGAAAACCAAGCGGGGGGTGGCCCAAAGCGGTCTCTAAACTAGGGCTATAGACCAATGAAACGGTCTATAGACCACGTCTATAGATCATACAACCGTCTATAGACCAGGTCCATAGACAATGGAACGCTCATTGGAAAGGATCCACGGTATGCATCCAGCTCGTCTATAGATCCAATAGAATCTGGTCTTTGGACCAAGTCTATGGATGGTGGACTGTCTATAGACCAGGTCTATAAACCAGGTCTATAGACCAGGTCTATAGACCATGGAATCGTCTATAGACCAGGTCTATGGATCTTGGAACCATCAATCAAAAACAAAACGAGCTTCAATATTCAACATTTTCTGTGTTTAGACGCCTTCGTCTCATATTTTTGCATTCTGGGACCAAGACCGACCCATTTTACCGAATTTTGGAGCAAGGCCCACCCTGACTTTGGGCATTGTATCAAAAGGGAAAAAACCCTCTTGTCTTTGGATGTTACCCTTTGGTCCTTGGGTTCCACCTTTTGGTCCTACGGGTTTTCCCATAGACGTTTTGCATTTACCCTTCGCTGCCTGCATTTTAACTTGCGGTCCTTGGATTTTACCCTCGAATCATTGGTTTTGGCCCACCGTCCTTGTACACATCAAAGCAAATGAAAAACACCAAGCTGCAGTTCAAAATACACGGTGCCAAAGGATGCCATCCCGCCCCAAAAGCCCCCCCCCTCCCCTTGCCGTAAAAGCACCCCCCCCTTTGAAATGCTGAAAGGCCCACCCCTTTCAAAGGACGTTGGAGCAAGGCCCACCCTTTGAGTGGCGCACAGTGTCCTATCACACGCAGGGGGTGGGCATCGTAGCGGTGCAGCAACGGACACTCCAACTCTCATTGTCACTATGGAACCCCAGGAAACGGGGGGGGGTCCACTTATTCGGGCTCAAGGTTTCAGGCTGAAGTAAATGATCATAAAGCAGTGCACGTGCTGCATTTCGGTTTCAAATACTCAGTCCCAGACCCCCAACACTCTCTGGTTACCCATTGTCCCCCCCCCCAAGCCTCCAAAAATTCGAAGAGGGCTTGACATTGGGGCATTTCAGGATCGCAAAAGGGTCCAAGAGGGGTCAAACACTTTTTCATAATTATCCTCTCGCGCGAGGGAATAATTTAAAATTATCCCCTCACACGATGGGTTAGAGATAATATAGCTAACCCTAACCCTAACCCTAACCCTAACCCTAACCCTAACCCTAACCCTAACCCTAACCCTAACCCTAACCCTAACCCTAACCCTAACCCTAACCCTAACCCTAACCCTAACCCTAACCCTAACCCTAACCCTAACCCTAACCCTAACCCTAACCCTAACCCTAACCCTAACCCTAACCCTAACCCTAACCCTAACCCTAACCCTAACCCTAACCCTAACCCTAACCTAACCCTAACCCTAACCCTAACCCTAACCCTAACCCTAACCCTAACCATAACATTTCTGAGCTCCGTGTTGTTTGCACGTATGTCTCAAGACATTTAAGTGCACCAAAGCACACTTTAGTTGTCCAATATAGCTCAATCTTTAGGATACTTAATGGCTATTTAGTTGGAACTTAAGTGGTTGTAAGGGTTCTTAAGTCCTTTGTGCTACCTCAGCTCTAACCAAAGGCATTGATAGTCCAAGTGCTTTAAAGTACACTCACGTGGGCTTAAGCCCTCTTTAGTAACAAAAACACTTCAGGCACAACAAGTATATTTAAGTGGCATTAAGTATTCTTGATTGCTGGATGTGCACACTTAAGTATCGGGAAAAGGAAAGAGTCGCCCAATATAGCTTGATCTTTAGGATACTTAATCGCTATTTAGTTGGAACTTAAGTCGTTGTAAGGGTTCTTGAGTCCTGTGTGCTTTCTCAGCTCTGACCAAAAGCACTAAAAGTCCAAGTGTTTTAAAATGCACTTACGTGCGCTTAAGCCCTCTTTAGTAACAAAAACACTTCAGGCACAACAAGTATATTTAAGTGGCATCAAGTATTCTTAATTAGTGGATGTGAACTTAAGCACCCTTCAGTAAAAAAGCACATTGTGCATTCCAGTAGCATTAAGTACACTTACTGTGGGCACTCTTCACTCGAACACACACGTAAGGACACTTAAGGGGCACTAGGTGCACTTTCTTGTTCAAGTGCTTTAGAGTGTAGTTAGATGAGCTTAAGCCCTCTTTAGTACGAAAACCAGGTAGGAGACGACTAGTGTATGTAAGTGGTATTACGTATTGGTTGTTACTGCATGCGAACTTAAGCACTCTTAGTTACAGAAGCACATATAATCGCTCAAGTACATTGAAGTAGCATAAAGTACACTCACGTTCAGCATTTAAAGTTAAGCACTCTTTAGTCGATTAACCCGGAAGCTAACCCCAACCATAACATTTCTGAGCTCCGTGTTGTTTGCATGTATGTCTCAAGACATTTAAGTGCACCAAAGCACACTTTAGTTGTCCAATATAGCTCAATCTTTAGGATACTTAATGGCTATTTAGTTGGAACTTAAGTGGTTGTAAGGGTTCTTAAGTCCTTTGTGATACCTCAGCTCTAACCAAAGGCATTGATAGTCCAAGTGCTTTAAAGTACACTTACGTGGGCTTAAGCCCTCTTTAGTAACAAGTATATTTAAGTGGCATTAAGTATTCTTGATTGCTGGATGTGCACACTTAAGTATCGGGAAAAGGAAAGAGTCGCCCAATATAGCTTGATCTTTAGGATACTTAATCGCTATTTAGTTGGAACTTAAGTCGTTGTAAGGGTTCTTGAGTCCTGTGTGCTTTCTCAGCTCTGACCAAAAGCACTAAAAGTCCAAGTGTTTTAAAATGCACTTACGTGCGCTTAAGCCCTTGGTTAGGGTTAGGGTTAGTTCACTTCACAACACTTCAGGCACAACAAGTATATCTAAGTGGCATCAAGTATTCTTAATCAGTGGATGTGAACTTAAGCACCCTTTGGTAAAAAAGCACATTGTGCATTCCAGTAGCATTAAGTACCACTGTATCACTGTGCACATCGATCGGCAACGTCACCGAGTGCAACAGATTGGAAAAAACATCACATGGCACAAATCATTGTCCGCGTCCGAACGGGCCAGCAACGAACAGATTCGGCCGTTAAGCACCGCACATGGGGCACAAGCAGACAAAGATACCCTGCAAACGGGGAACCAGGGCCCAAGTAAGCAAGAAGCACACACAAATGGGCCGACAAAATGTGACCGCGGCCTCAACTGCGCGCATGCCCCCCCCGACCCCACCCCACCCCGTCGTCTCCTGCGCAGGAGGGACATGGACAAACCCTACCCCCCTAGGGGGGAGGGGCGGAAGGGGCGGGGCAGCGCATGCCGCGATACCCCCAGGGAAGGAAGGGCAGGGTGTTACGCAAAGGGAAGGGACATGTGTGCGGACTAAATGATGGTTCCTCAGCATGAGCCTATGAACCGGATTCCAGGTGAAAGATTTTGGTTTTGGAGGAAGATTGGCCCATTGGCCTCCACAAAGTGGTGCAGAGGCACCAAAGCTACCTAGTAAGGAGCAAGTATATACCGAAAAAAAATAGACACTCGGAAAGTGTACGCATCTACAGCCTGTGCGTGGCACAACGTGTGCATGGCAGCCCCTACACGCGAGTGCATGATGGCAGGGGGCTTTTTCGGACCCCCCACCGCTCGTTAGGACCCCCTCCCCCATAGCTCGATGCCACCGTCTCGGATTCGCAAAATGAGTGACGTTTTGGACTCAGCGACCCCGAAATAGGGGGGGGTTACTGTGTCGATAGCTCATTTTAGGATATGGGTGACTATTACCGACTCGGTAGGCTCTGCCCGTTCCTAACCAGACTCGGTAGGATCTGCCTGTCTAGGAATGGGCAGATCCTACCGAGTCACCCATATCCTGAAATGAGCTCAAGACGGCGTGGAAGGGGGCCGCCGGGAGCATGGCGGCACGCAGTGGCACATGCGCCATGTGTGCAGCAGGTTGGGAGGGAGGGGAGGAAGCTGATTGGAGGGGGGACGTGGGGTGCACTGCGGGGGGGTGCCGGAAAAGGGGCAATAAAAAAGCGTACAGCACCCAGTGTTCCCAAGTGGTCTCCCACCTCAGCACTAACTGTGCCTGACTAGGCTTAACTTCTGAAATCAGACGGGTTTAGGTGTGTTCCCAGTAGTATGGCCGTACGCATTGGTCATGCGCGGACGCGTGGTTTGGCTGCTAGAAAAAGGGGGGAGGGTGGACCGCGTCCGAACGGGCCAGCAACGAACAGATTCGGCCGTTAAAAGCCGCACATGGGGCACAATCAGACAAAGATACCCTGCAAACGGGGAACCAGGGCCCAAGTAAGCAAGAAGCACGCACAAATGGGCCGAGAAAATGTGACCGCGGCCTCAACTGCGCGCATGCCCCCCCCCACCCCACCCCACCCCATTGTCTCCTGTCTTTGTGGGCCATCTCTTCAGCTTGAGGTTTATGAACCTCTAGAGGACACCTAGGAGGTCACACTCATGCTGTCAGGCTCCATGACAATGCATCCACATTGCCCTGGGGGGGTGCCTTGGGTTGCCGACTATCACTGAAAACAGCCATCCTGAAAAGGCCGAAAAGTTACGTAGTAGAACGGTGAGTGTGTGTCAGCCCTTGCATGTGGCCTAGTGGCTGCGGCAAGGGCTTGGCCGGGGGTGTGACGGGTTGATGCCCAGTTGGGGTTGCCCGCAGCCAGAAAGAGCGCGCGTGCGATCACGGTATTCAATACATAGTTGTACAGGACAGAAAGACAAAGAGAAATGCAGGAGATTTTGTGCATCGCATTGTTCGATACAGGGTATTTTTATGGAGTACAAGGATCTCAGACATTCTGGATAAGGATCTTGGTGTCGTACTCCTGTGCATTTTGAGGGATTCGGATTTGAATATAAGGGGATAGAAGTCAATTTCGATAACACGTCTGTACTTTATTCTATACTAAACTTTATGCTAAGGACGAAGAAAAAGTCAATACTAAAGTCCAAAGTAGAGCACATATCAAAGTCAGTGGCTCGCAGAAGGTCCAAACTAAAGCCCATACTAAAGTCCATACTAAAGTCTATAGCAAAGCGAATACGAAAGTCTAACCTAAAGTCTATATTAAGGCCCATACCAGAGCTCATACTGAAATCTATGTTAAAGTGCATATACATGCTGCATTCAATGCTAAAGTCTATACCAAGGTCAATAGTGAACTTTATACTGAGCTCAACATCATAGTCCAGCCCAAAGACCACACCAAACTGGAACCTAAAGTCCATGCAAAAGTCCATAGCAAAAACAATGCAAGACTCCACATTAAAGTCAACACAAAAGTCCATACGAAAGTCCATACTAAAGTCAAAATTGAAGTCCAACGTCTTCAACTTGAGTCATTGTCTTAGGTCCGAATAAGAGCACTTAAGGAACCTTTACTGCTATAATTGCCATGGACTTAGTAAATGACCAAACATATCAAAGTGTACTAAGGTAGATTTCAGAACAATAGAGACTTCAACACGATGAAGTACCAAAAATGTCCTTAAGTTGCTTCAATGTTTCATCTACCGGAGGATGTAAACATAGACTTGGGTAGCCGTAACATGAAAAATACGCTCAAGTGCTTAAGTGCAACTAAGTGCCCTAAGCCTAAGTGCAACCTCATGTACAACGAATTTTGTTACTTTAATTTGCACTGGGAAGTGGACCAGATACCAGGTCTTCCGATTCCTCGGTTTCCAGCTGATTCCTGATTTCACTGATTTCTGCCAATCTGGCGGCTGCCGGGTAGTGGGAGTTTTCCTTCCACCAGTGGAACGAAAACTCCATCGCCGCAACAACGCGGCAACAGTCGAGATTTTTGTTTAGGATGCTCGATCGAGATCTTTTTTTTATTTTCGTCTAATGGATAATGGATCGGCCCGAGAATATGCAGGGGATTCCCAAAAAAGCTCAAAAAAGGCTGTGGCACACTGCGCATACTGCCGACGGCCCCAAACTCACCAAGTCTTACTTACACCCACCTTCCGATGTAGAAACCAGTAGCTAGCAACCAAGGATAGTGAAATAGTGAGCACTCGGCCCTGTAAGCTATTCGCGCTTGCAGGTCATGATCAGATTGCTGGTTGTCCCTTCCCTCTGCCCTTGCCTCCACCTCCACGTGCCCTGATTAGGTTCAATTGGTCAGAATTGGTTTCATTTGGTTGCACTTGTCCCTCCCTCCCTCCAGCAGGCCATCATTCAAGTGGAATTCCTTCAAATTGTTTGATTTGGTCCATTCCTCCCTCCACCATGCTTACTTTTGCCATCCTTGAAATGGAACCGGTTCAAATGGTTGATTTGAATGATTGATCAGATTGGTGTCACATTGGGCGGTACTTTTGGAAGGCAATGTACCGGTACATTTAGGACCCCTATCACATTTAGGACCCCTATCACATTTAGAGCCACAACAGGCATGCACATACAAGAGGCGGGCACACAACGGAGCAAATCGAGATGGCGTTGGGCACATCACTGATACTTAGTGCTGAAGGAAAGTGCACAGGGAACGTTGTTGTGAGACGACAAAAGTTCTTGATGTAGCAAAGCAACAAATTCAAAACAAACAAAGTCACAACAACGTTGTTGATGTACAATTTGCACCGTTTGGTGGGGGAGGGGGGCAATTGCATGTATCCATGCCAACCCATTTTCAATGCCTCAATCCATGTCTACCCCCCCCACCGGGGACCCACTGAGCCAAAGGCCCTGGTCTCTTAAAGTGTACTTTTCCAAGTGCGTCTCTTATGTTGTAGAGCCAAGCCCTATTGTGAATCTACTTTGTTGTGTGCATGTCCATTGTGGCTTCGCATCTTTGGAACTGGCCATTGCTCTATCAACATCGCCCCCCCCCGCCCCACACAAACACATGGTGCCATTGATAATTGGGAGGTCAAAATGAGATATCTAGTTTGTTGTAATTGGCCAAAACATCACAACCATAAAAATGAGCAATTCTGGGATGGGGCTTTGTGGCCGTTGTTCAAAGTTAAGGAAAGTGACAAAAAGTAATCCACAAGAGCAGTGCCTCGTTTCCGTGGCAAGGAGCTAGGAGGAATTGGAGGTTTGACGGTACATCTTGGTCATGCATTTTTGATTTGTTCTCATTTTTGACAGGGTGCAACATCAATGTGTTCCTTGCAAAGAGCGTTTCATTTAGTCATGGAAGCTGAGAACCGTATGGGACAAGCTTTGTCTACAAGTGGTGTCGCCGGGAACATGGCCTCACACGGGTTGCATGCCACGCCTGCTCATTGGATGAGCAACGGTGGAACCAAACAATACCAATATGAGCTTATTGCACCTAATAGCAGGTGTGGAACCAATTCTCGTTTTCTCAACGCTCACAACAGTTTTGATCCGAGGCATGGGAGGGGGGGAAATCGGATTGTTTTGCGATTCATTGGCAGTATGTGCCATGTGTTACTAGACTAGTAGGACTAAACAGTATTTGTTTGTTGGCGCAGGCGGGCCGAAGTAAATCTAAAGGCCGAGGATGTCGATACCTTCTCCGTTGGTAATTAGTAGTTATTGCTCCAAGTGAAAAAAGTGCCACGAGCAATTCCTAATCCATCTTGTTATTGCTCATACTCTCACTCCTGTCAACGGTGGCCAAGTCAACGTTTAGTGGCACCGTCGGTATAAGGCGTTCTCAAGGAAAAGATTGGGCGCCGAGAAATGATTTCCTTCTCATTTTTGAGTGAGTTTTACAGTACCAAGGGGCCTAGCTGTTCTGGTCTTGGGGGGGGAGGGGGCGGGGCGGGGGGCGGGCTCTGGCCACCCAGCCACCCAGCCACCCAGCCACCTAGCTAGCCACCTTGCTACCCAGCCACCTAGCCGTGTAGCCACCATATTGGGTTGGGCCTTGCATTTTTCCCTCTTGCCTCATTGCTTTTGCTCTCAAGATCACATCACGTCACATCACTGTAGCCATCCAGCCACCCAGCCGCCTAGCCACGCAGCCACCTAGCTAACCGCCCAGCCACACAGCCACCCAACCACCTAGCCACCTATGCCGTTGTTCAAAGTTTAGAAAAGTGACAAAAAGTAATCCACAAGAGCAGTGCTTCGTTTCCGTGGCAAGGAGCTAGGAGGGATTGGAGGTTTGACTGTACATCCTGGTCATGCATTTTTGATTTGTTCTCATTTTTGACAGGGTGCAACATCAATGTGTTCCTTGCAAAGTGCGTTTCATTCAGTCATGGAAGCTGAGAACCGTATGGGACAAGCTTTGTCTACAAGTGGTGTCGCCGGGAACATGGCCTCACACGGGTTGCATGCCACGCCTGCTCATTGGATGAGCAACGGTGGAACCAAACAATACCAATGTGAGGTCATTGCACCTAATAGCAGGTGTGGAACCAATTCTCGTTTTCTCAATGCTCACGTTTTGACCCGAGGCATGGGAGGGGGGGAAATTGGATTGTTTTGCGATTCATTGGCAGTATGTGCCATGTGTTACTAGACTAGTAGGACTAGACAGTATTTGTTTGTTGGCGCAGGCGGGCCGAAGTAAATCTAAAGGCCGAGGATGTCGATACCTTCTCTGGTAATTAGTAGTTATTGCTCCAAGTGAAAAAAATGCCATGAGCAATTCCTAATCCATCTTGTTATTGCTCGTACTCTCACTCCTGTCAACGGTGGCCAAGTCAACGTTTAGTGGCACCGTCGGTATAAGGCGTTCTCAAGGAAAAGATTGGGCGCCGAGAAATGATTTCCTTCTCATTTTTGAGTGAGTTTTACAGTACCAAGGGGCCTAGCCATTCTGGTCTTGGGGGGGAGGGGGCGGGGCGGGGGGCGGGCTCTGGCCACACGGCCACCCAGCCACCCAGCCACCTAGCTAGCCACCTTGCTACCCAGCCACCTAGCCGTGTAGCCACCATATTGGGTTGGGCCTTGCATTTTTGCCTTTTGCCTCCTTGCCTTTGCTCTCAAGATCACATCACGTCACATCATTGTAGCCATCCAGCCACCCAGCCGCCTAGCCACGCAGCCACCTAGCTAGCCGCCTAGCCACCCAGCCACCCAACCACCTAGCCACCTAGCCACCATATTGTGTGGGGCCTTGCATTTTGCCTGCTCTCAAGATCACATGACGATGATGATGTGTCCAACACAAATTTTTTTTCAACGGAAATCTTTTTGTTCAACACCACAATTTCGTGTTGAAAAATGTTTTTCAACACAACAATTTTTGTGTTCAAAAATTTCGTGTTGAAAAAAATACTTTTTGTTGAAAAAAAATTGTATTGAAGTATGCCAAATTGTCTGTCTTCAGCTGCACATGAAGTTAAAATTAATCAATTGAATTGAGCATGGGAGGGAGGGGGCGTCATTTTGCACTTCAAAAGAGGCCACACAACCTAGTTGCCCCAAATGCACTGGCATACATAGCCACAAGTCAAAAGGGGATGGCTTGCACCCCTAGGGACCCCAAGTGTGGCCGTTTTTTCTTCATTTTCCTTGATTTTGGCCCAGCCATTTCTAGCCAGCTGTGGCTAGCCAAGGGGGGGGGGGATTGGGGGCGGGGGAGTGGGGGGTCAACCCACCTAGCCGCGGCTAGGAACACCCCCTTTCTCTCTCCTCATTTCTCTCTCCTCTCTCTACTCTCTCTCTCCTCTCTGTCTCTCTCTCTCTCTCTCTCTCTCTCTCTCTCTCTCTCTCTCTCTCTTTCTCTCTCTCTCTTTCTCTCTCTCACCCCTCCCTCCCCCCCGCCCCGCTATCTCTCTCTTTGTTTCTTTCCCTGTGTGTGTGTGTGTGTGTGTGTGTGTGTGTGTGTGTGTGCGTCTCTCTCTCTTTGTTTCTCTCTCTCTCTCTCTCTCTCTCTCTCTCTCTCTCGATCACCACAAAACACTCACACGCCGCACCCCAAAAACAAGGACTTGTGCACCTTGTCTCCATCATTTATCACACCACTTGGGCACCTTATCGCCATCACTTGTACCAGTTGCGCACCTTGTCCCCCTCGCTTGTGGTACCACTTACGCACCTTGTCCCCATCATTTGTGGTACACCTTTTCCCCATCACTTATCACACCACTTGTGCGCCTTGTCCCCATCACTTGTGGTACCATTTGCGCACCTTGTCCCCATCGCCAATGGTCCCACTTGCGCACCTTGTCCCCATCGCTTATGGTACCACTTGCGCACCTTCCCCCCAGCCATTGCCAGATCAAAGCTATGAAAGCTCCCTCAAAATCATTTTGAAACATTTGGTTACATATCGACCTTCTCCTCCGCAACGGATTTCAACGAAACATGGACAATGAGCTATAGCTGACACATCAAATGCCGCATGGTTGTGGTGGGGCTGCTGCTGCTGGTGCTGCTGCTGCTGCTGGTGCTGCTGCTGCTCCTCCTGCTGCTGTTGCTGCTGCTGCTGCTACTGCTACTGCTGCTGCTGCTGCTGCTGCTGCTGCTGCTGCGAACACTTTGAGGGATGCTGCCTTCTGTGAGGTCCGCGGTTTCTTTTGCGGAAGCCTTGGGGGGATCTTTTGCCTTAGGCGTGTTCCTGGGGTTTTAGGCTGTGGCTGGGAGACGGGCTTAGGTGGTTGTTTGGCAGTTGCTTTTGAGGCAGACTTCGGCCGTCCTTTGGGCTGTGCTTTGGCAGCCGGCTTGTCGCATTGTTTCACTGGTGCTTTGCACTTGAGCTTGTGTGTTTGTTTGACGGGTGCTTTCAAAGTGGATGGAGTGAAGGGCTCCATGCCGTTCTCGATACTCCAAATGAGCTGTCTTTCTACTCTTTCTGGCCGGGCATTTTCATCTATGTGTGTTAAGCTCTCTTTTGGCGGGCTTGGTTTGGGTTGGGGCTTGGGGGGCAACTTGGGAAGGTCAATGGGGTGTTTCCGGGGACTGCTGGTGTCAAAGAAATGCGACTGCGGCCAGGCCCAACTTGGACCAGGATCCCTCACTTGCTTGCCTGTGTGGCGATCATAGTGCTGCGGAGGAGGTCCGCATAGGGCTCTCTGCACAAGGTTGCCAAACACACAGTCCAACTTCAGTTCCTCAAAGATGAACTTTTTCTTGATGTCCGGGCTCATTGCCCACACCTTTCACATGTCCACCCCGTTGGGCAGAAGACCTTCAAATTCTTTGAGCACGCTCTCCCTTGTTGTCGAGGGGGTTGAGGGTTTGGGCTCTGGGTTAGCAGTGGGGTTTGAGTTGCCATCAAGCGTGACGTGTTGTGGTGAGGGTTGTTTTTGCTCTTGGTGGCATGTGGCTGATGATGTTGGTGTTGAGGGCTGGGATCTTCCGTGGGGTGCAAAGTTGCTGTTTTGTGCTTTTGGTAGTGGTACTCCCCATTGACATTTTGTGGGGCATGTCCATGGGTCCTTGGCCACCGCCTCATCCAGGAAATCCTTGTGCAGCATCATGCGGCATGCACTGCAACGCATATACTTCCCCTTTTGCTGGAGGAGCCCATGGCTGTTTGGCTTCTGCTCCTCCAAGTCTGCACAATATCCACGTGTCATTTGATAATAAGCCTCTAATAAGGAGTCATCAGGAAGCGTGGCACAGAGGTCTATGAGGTGTATGCAGGGACGCATGGACGCACGGACTTTCTTGGAGCCTTATTTCTCCAAAATTTGGCAGGCGGACGTTTGTAAGCCATAATAAAATGTCACAGTCAGTGTTGCACCCTCCTTGAAAAGATGTAAGACACATTTGACATCACAAAGACATGTCCAGTGCGTACGACAAAGTTGCAAGCGGCTAGGGAGGGTAAGGTACATGCCGGAGAGAAGGGGATGCGTGTTTCAAGTTTTTCCCAAGGTCGATCATCACTATCGGGGCTGCCATGGGGCAGCTGGAGTCAAGTAGTGATCCATACTTTTACCGAACCACTCAACGTCGTGCAACTCCACCAAAATTTAGCTAGAGCCGTTTCGTTTTTGGGGGGTGGATACATGGAGAAAGAAGTTCACCTAACCATGGCTAGCTCAGCCCACTTTGATACTAGGGCTACGCCACAAGCACCAACATGACATGAATAGGCAGCGAACCGCCCCATGGTCTGCCCCCCCATCCTTTTATCCCATCCAAGACGTAAGCAGCAAACCCCAGCAAACCCCTGCCGCTTGTGCCGGCCAAACACCATACCCGGTTTTTACCATGGCTGTAGTGGTAAGTGGTGGACTTTATTGACCCGCCGCGCCTAAACCGACATGTGATTTCACAAATGGTGTTTGGAGGGCTATGCAGCCATCGTCTGTACCTCATGGAGCTAATTAATTGGCAACATCGAAACCATCGGGCATATCCTGCAGTCCAATGTGTGCTTCAGTATGGTGCTATGGAAGACTACTGACCTTGTCCACATAGATGAGTCCCATGGATAAAGTCTTTGGAGGCCGAGGTTCTATCTAAAACGACCAATGCACTTTGCCATTCAAAATACTCAGCAAGGCATCCGTAATGCTACCTTACGGGTAGAGGCAGTCTTCCCACGTGAGTCCAAAAAGTCCGTATTGGCCAAAAGTGTATTTCTTGGAGATGTTGGCTTGTATGAGCCTTTCACCCAAAGATGGGGCTGATAGCCCACGTTGGGTGGATGCAATGCCGCATCATTGTGGTGGTGCATGGTTGTGGCTTGTAAGGTATAGTGTAGGGCCGTGGTGCGTTCTGTGGACCTTCGAGGGCAAGGTTGTTGTGTGTGGAGCCATGCTGTTCGGAATGGTGGTATTTGCGGCTTTGGTGTGTTACACAATGGGGTTGTAGCGTGTGGGGATGGGGTGCGTGGGTTCTTCAATAAATTGTTTCATTTGTTCATCATCATTTTCTCTCAACACGGCACTACGGGCTTCAAATAGTGTCAAAGATAGTAAAATTCTGTTCCAAATCGTGTAGTGTTTCTTCGTAGCACATTTCTCAACTTCCTCTATTTAGAAGATGCCAGTATTAGTGTTGACACATGTTTTCTATAATATGCTTGCACGACACTACCAAATGTAGAGGTCCACCATGGGGGCTTGCACAAGCATTTTCAAGCATTCACGGACCATACCGGCATGACCTATATGGCCGTCCCTATTTACAAGGGGTGTGACATGATGTTAACATGAAGTTCTTTGCGCTAGCCCCCGATAATACGCCACAAGCTGGAGAGCCGTTGCGAAACCAAACCTCTGACTCCCTCGTAGACATTTGGAAACCCCTTGGAAACATTTCGGAACGAACTGGCCTTATTGTCTTTATGGACTCGCCCTTGGATGCTGGATTGCCCTGTGCGTTGTAACTTTGGCTCCTGCTTGATTTGCAAGATTTGTTTCCGTAGCCACATTCTCCCTTTTTTGGGCTTTCTCCGTAACATTCTACTTATTGGTGGCTTCCGTTTCACTTGCTTGTTTATTGGCCTTTGTGGCGTTCCTTCTTTTCCCCCTTGTGCCCTTTCTGCTCTTTCCCCCTATTTAGCCTCTCGGGCACTCTGGCATAGCAAGGGGATTTGTTGCCGCTTGGCATGGGGCTGTAACACTAGGCTGTGCAATGGCACGACGAATGTCCGTATGGCGGCGCAACATCGGGCTATATGAGGGCATGCCATGTGGTTGTCTTAGGGTAGCAGACGGGGCTATATGGACATTGAACTGTACGAGGGCACCCGGGGGTTTGCTTACAGACATACTACAGCGCTGTATTAGGGCATAGCAAGGGGATGTGTTAGGGCATGACATGGGGTTTTGGCGCTACATTGATTATTGGTTTTCTTTTCTTAGTATTTTGTTTAGCAATGCCATCTTAAAAAGCGAACAGGGCCCAATGGTTTATGGTTTGGTGTCATAGTACGTGTTTGGTGTCATAGTATGAGCCACAACACCATAGCACAATCGTCACCACCTTGACTTGATGCACACTTGCAGGTGTCACCAAAAATGTTCGTACAACATTGCATCATGTTGAGTTGGTGGTTGCCCCTCCAGCCCCCCTCATGGCCCGAAAACAGCTATGCGGCAGTGCTACGACGAAAGCGGGGAATGTGCAGGATAACAACCAAACAAAACAAACAAAGTCTTGGTATCACTTCATTGCTCTTGAAATGCCATGTGGGTCAAGGGGGGGGGGGGGTGCAGGGCGAGGAACATTGTGTTGTTGCCCAATTTCATGGACATCCTTCCCCCTTTCCACTGCCAAGCACCTTCCAAGCATATCATGCAGTTCAAATCAAACATCACCAAAGGCGCATAGCGTGTAGTCAGTGTTAAGACAAACAGAACACCGAATTTCAACGGTGTGCCCAAAAGCATGCATCAGCAGAGCTGGACTAAGAGAGACATACAGACGTACAAATGTATGTGTGTATGTGTGTGTGTGTGTGTGTGTGTGTGGTTTACCGCTCTCTCTCACCCCCCCCCCCCCTGGAGCAGGAACCATTTGACATTGAACATGGATGGGCTTGTCACTCGGATGGCAATGCGGGTGGGTTAAGGGCATTTATGGTCACTGGTGCTTCTTGAGTCACGACCAAAATGAGAGAAATATGGCGAAAAGGGGGGCTCTGGCAAAGGATCTACACGTATATATATATATATATATATATATATATATATATATATATATATATGTAAGGGGAGACGGGTGTAGTAATATATTGTTGGTTAGTTCGGTTGGTTAGGTTGTTTAGTTCCAGTGCACCGCCATTCCATGGAATTCCATTCGGTAAGTCACGGCAGTATCTTTTGCAAAAAGGCAGCAGCGTGCACGTCATTTTTATTGAAAAGGTAGTGGTTGGGAGGAATGTGGCATGTTGTGATTCAACATCTTTGTGTTTGTGCATGCAGTAGGGCAGAGGCAATGGGTCTTCTCCCCTATCAATTGAAAGGCTCCAAGCTCTATGCCATGGGTGCCATCTTAAGCAGTGCCTACTGTCTTCCTCATCTTTATTCGGTTTTTCGCTCCTGGCCTCTTTTTAGTGGACCGCTTTCTCTTATTGCATTTCTTGAGACTGGGTGCATGCCACGTTGTCGGGCTAAAAACGCTTGCAAATCGAAGATTGTCCACTAAGACAGGTTTGGTTGCTTTCGTGTTGCAACCATTTTTCCTGCATCGGACTTCCACCTTCACCATTCCTTTGGTGCAATTCAAACCTCTTACAACACCTTTTTGAAATGCAACGTGATTCCTTTTTCGCTGTGATTTTCCCTTTTTACCGAGAATGGTGGTCGCGAGGTGAAACTTGCGGACAACAACTTCGTAGTTCACCTTTGTAAGGAAGAGAGATGGTTTAGGGCATGCCGTGTTATTGAACATGTAAAGGGAATCTCTTTGAAAATCGAGATGTCGAGAACCACTTACAAAAAGGCTAAAGAGCCGATTTGGTTGCTCATTGACAATAGGAGGCGGAGCGGTGAAGCTACAATGCCGCACCTTCAACCCATTCCACTTTATGGCAACAAGCGACAATTGGATTGCCACACCGTACTCTTCTAGCAAGAACCACGCAGGTTCATTGACATCTTGGACGTGCTCCCTTACCCAAATTGCAAAGCTGTTTGTGGAATCATTTTGATCACAATGTGGTGCATTTGTCAAATCAATGGATCCAATCCAATGGGCCAAGAATTTCTGCAACCAAAGGCGATGTGGATGATGTTGCTGAAGACACGAAAGTGTTTCACCCATGTCGTGTCCAAATATGTTATGGAACATGGGTGCAAGATCTGCAAGTTTTGCGGCCACACCACCCTCAATTTTCCTTTTATGTTCCATGTTGTCATATCCTTTCGTTGCACGATGAAAGCAAACACATCTAGGATTCGACTGCACATGTTGCCCGATTCCTACCATTCTACCACCTACATCACGGCCGACCTGCGAATAGTGTCGGTCCACTACTTGCAGCAACCTTTGAACCTTATTAATGAAAGATCGCATCTGGCCATCTTGCGCGGCATGATCGGGTAGCCAGGTGATTGTAACATCCTCGGCGGAGCCGTCTTTTACTTGAAGGCGTAGCTTCTCGGTTGTGGGAACTGCAACAAGTTGTGGTCGTCGTTTCACATGCTGCCATCCATTGGTATCATTTGATGACGGCATTTGCGCGGCTATGTATCTTGCCCCACGAACCTTGCAGTTTTCTTTCTTCTGGGCAAAGTAGGTGGACCTCTCAACAGGCTTCTCAAATTGGTTGGCTGGGACAACCATATCTTCGGGCAATAGAATTGGAACTGGATGCATCAGAGACAGCTGCACAAAAATGTCCGCATGTCCACGATTGCACAACCGTGCGTGCACTCTCATTTTACCCTGTTTTTTCATGTTTATCGACATTGAATGCAATAAGAAGTGTCAGACCCCTTTCGTTTCATCCCAACCTGTCTGGTCAGTCTTCCACAAGTGCACAACAACAAAGACAAATAAACGTAGAGACAATACATGCAAAGGGCAACAGGACTGTGATAAATTCTTCAAGTGTCCTACGACGCCAAGACACGTCGCGCCCTCCACCCCATTATCCGGCCCCACCACAATATGCGACTTCTTTCGGGCCAAGGGGCAACTACACTTTTCATCTCCTTGGAATACACTGCAGCTTTCTTGTGCTTGATCAACACCATGGTCGCCCACATAACATCTTCCTCAAATTTTGGGATGCACAGTAGTCAAGAGGTCAACTTAGGTGTCCTCGTCGTTGGAAGTGGTGTGGCACAATCCATCCTTTCGCCTCATTGGCTCTAGCACAACAACGGATTTGGACCCGTCTGCGAATCCCAAATGCTCTAAGTGGCCTAGCGGGAGGTAAAGGCCAAACTGTTGATGCATTGAAAAGTCAACTTGTCTTATCTCTCGTAGAAATATGTAAGACAAGACGTTCATTGTTCGTACAATTGGGGAACAAATACAATTTTGCTATCGCTAGCACACGCACAAATATGGCGACTGCTACTGTGAATCAGGAATCTCCTCACAAGATGGTTTTGCAAGAAAAGGAAGAAATGCGCGAAGATTGCCCTACACCACTGCCCCAACCGGCACCCAATCAAAATCGCTGAGACGAGGAGGTGGAGGAGAGCAATAAAAAAGATCCTCAAAACACCTAGATTGAACCGATTGGGAGTCCTAATGCATTGTAGAACTGGAGCTCCAACAAGCAATGCCCGCAACCACTTGCCCCTTGCTGCCAAGGCCCATAGACAACTCAATCCTTGGCCCCCGGGCTGTCTAAGCATTGGAATTGTCTACCACATTGCCAAGACAAGACCAACGGACACACACAACCCCAATGGCTACCCGATCGTTATCACAAACAGAACTTTATTATGTTACGCACACACGAGCAAGGTGACTCAATTTAGACTTGATTCTTGACTTTCATGTTTGTATTTGTGTGTGCGACCTATCCATTATTTCTTTGCGCAGCTATTTTCGGCAATTGTATAGAATGTGGTCAACGGCTATTGGCGTTTCGTGTTCGGGCATCAATTCATTACGTGCTCATACATCGATCTTTCTTCAAATAAATCTCGTTCTTTTTCAACTCCACCTTGCTATAGTCCCTCACAAATACCAATATTTGACTGTGTGCAC